>CAJJDP010000157.1:125201-258634 GCA_905182995.1 Paramecium octaurelia | reverse complement strand
TATTAAGAGTTCAACTTTATTTTATTTTTAAAAATATATAGCAAAAAATTATTTTTCAAGGAACTTGAGAAAGACAAGGATAAAAATAGTTAGACATTTCTTGAGAGTCATTTTATGGAGTCTGGAGTTTTTAGAGAACATTATAAGTGGAGCATTCTGGTAAAGGAGTACAATTTCTAAGGATGCTTTGCTTTTGAATCAAGAAAGGGACAAAGAGGATAGTATTGAAAATTTGATGAATAGATTAACTAGGAATTCAATAAAAGAGTGATGGTAGATGGCTAAATGTGAGGTACTTAAGGTCCCGTTTAGTTAGGTCAATTCCAAAGTTGATGTATCTAAACGAGGAGATTGGAGATAATTTTTTTGAATTTCTTTTGAATTAAGAATACATAGAAAAAGTCCTAATATTTACAATATTTGTTTTTTTTTGACAATCAAATCTAATTATACAATGGAAGAAGCACTTTCATGTATGTAGTGCTGCAAAAGTGGAGAAATTCTCATCAAGGATGCAAAAAGTGATTAATTTATAAAAAAACAATTGAAGGTAGAAAAAGCATAGCAAATTAAAATTTATTGAAGAATTGAAACCGACATGAACTATTAGGGATAATTTACAAAGATCAGATAAGTGATATAATTAACATTAAAGCAAGCTTTAGTAATTCTGTGTATTAAAGTCATGATCCCTAACCATTTTGAGGACATCCGTTATTCTCACAATTTTCTACTCTCGATTGAGCGTAAATTTTTTATCAAGCAGATATAAATTTTCAACCTTTTATCTTTCTATTTCTTAAAGGAATTTGTTTTGATCTTATGAGAGAAATTCTAGGCAGTCTTAAATTCTCTCTTTTTTTAATATGTTTATGAGGATAGGGAAGACTACTTCATCAACATCTTAAGATAAAGCCAAAATCTGACACAATTCCTCTTTTTCGTGGTGCATTTACCTTTTTTTTAACGATTATTAAATTTCTATTACTTTATTTTGAGTTTATACTATGAATCAAAATGTATCTTGTACATTATTGTTCGTAAGAAATGCAATATTGCAAAAATTTAGGGTTGTTTTAAATTATACTAGTGAAAACCTACATAGACTTATGCATAATTGGATTCTTAAAGAATATGGAAAGCAATTTGAAATAATATTAAAAAATGACTCAACTTTTTGTACAAAATATTCAACATATAAAGAATTTCCTAAACTTTTAATCTCATTGTTAGAAGTATATTTGGGATACAATTTGAGTATATACGTTTCCTCTTTATTCTTGGAAGTTTATAAAATATTCACCTTAGTTTATATATTGAGATGATAAATTGGACATTAATTTCATAAGGTATTTAATAATTATGATAATTATTATCAAATTGAAACCAAATTTCAAAAATGAAGTTTCGCTGCTTTATGGCAAATTAAATGGAAAGAAAATTAAGAAATCATTTCAGAGAACGAAAGAGTTGAAGTTTATTCGAACAAATCTCTAGTTGCTTATTTATTGTGAGCCATAATAGTTTTAACCAAGAGATTGTATTAGGGTGAATTTTAGAACAACAATCGAAAATTGCAAATTGATGAAATTGTAATTTCAGATTGGGAGAAAATGACTAAATGAAAGCGACATAAGCCACTGCAAAAAAATTCAATTTTATTTGTTTAAAATTAATAAATAATTTATTTGGTGCTGAAATATAAGACAGATATATTTATTGTCTTGATAAGTTAAAATATAACTAAGTGTTACCGCATATAACAATAGAATTTAGTCAATAACACTACTATAGTAATGGAAATTATTGGGACAGTTATTTATAAAATATAAGATTAATAATTCAAAATAAAAAATGCGTTTAGTGTCATTATAATACCAATTAATTAAATTATGAATAATATAATCCAACAAGCAAATTCAAGTCAAAAATAAAAGAAATCTTCAAAGCAAAGAAGGCACTTCCATAAATTTATCCAAACCAGACTCTTTATGATTAAAAATTAAATAATGAACAGCTAGAATACAAAAGGAAATTGATAAGTTTAAAAAGGCTTTAGTAAATATTACATCAATTTCACTTGCGAGAAGTAGAATCGACTTGTTAAGAAGCTTCAGTCTCTTAAATTTAAATAAGCTTAGGCAATTATATATTACTTCATGATTATGAATTTGCTGCTTTTAAATTGCAAGTTCTGAGAGAAATGATAGCAAAATATTGCCTCAATACCTCTCTGATTTTCTTTTGATTTTGAAAAATGATTTTATTTCCCAAAATTATAATTTTTCTTATTCTTTTTAGTTTAAAACTTAAAAACAATTTTAATTTGTATAATATTGGAAATAAAATCATGAACACTAATTCTTCCTGTAATTCTTAAAATGCCATTTCAAATCTTTCAGTTATAATCCTTCCCTATTTGGACCTGTAGTTTTAGAATCTATTCGCATGAAAATTTATTAAAATTATAAAACTATACTATAAGCATTTCCTAATTATAGAAAATTTTCTAATAATACCCCTTTAATTACTGGTTTGCTTTCGTTCAAATTTCGTTTTTTCAACTTGTTAATTGTTTATTATTTTCTTTCATCTTAAATCTGTTTCTTTTCTCAGTATAATTAATGACAACAAAATTATTAGCTTTGCTAGAAATTAATAAGTTAATTTTCATAAATTTACCAATATAATTTGATGATGATTAAATTTTTAAAATGATTACAATGAAATTAATTCAGATAAAGATATATGACTACTAACCCCATAGAGGGAGTTATGATAAAAATTCTCTAAATTTGTCAGGTAAAGTTCAAATCACCTAGATCAAATAAGAATCTATAGAGATGCTAATTTAGCGAATTTATTACGCCAAATAAAGGTAATTGTTGGATTTTGATATTTGAAAAAACACAGAAGATAATGTTTTTTATAATAGTGTAGAATTATTGAACTTTTATAAAGTAATAAATTCATGGACAATTTTTGATTAGAAGACTACATTTTGAGTTAATTTAGTTGTTGAAAAATTAAACAAAAATTTAATATATTCTTTTATGATGGCTTACTCTAAAATTTTATTAATCTTTAAACATCATTAATTTAATGCATGAATTCTCAATACAGGCAGCGTGGCCGACAGGTCTAAGGCGACAGATTAGAAATCTGTTGGGATCTAGTATACTAATTAAGATACATAAAAAAAAATTAATAGGACATCTGAAAATTTGGTTCCCAAATATTTAGATCCAATGCTGATTATATGATTTTATTCATGGTTGCATTTTAGTTTCTCTGGTACTTTAAAATAAACTCGAAAAAATAATAAAATTCATTTAATAAATAATATTATTTGCTTATGATCGATCTTCCAAAATAATTTGCTCCAACAATCATTGTTAAACGCACAAAACCCTATAATACTATATATTTAGATCCTTGTTATCCGATTAATAAATCAGATTGGCTTTGTTAATAAAATTATGAGAAGTTAATAATCAATTATAATTCCAAAGGCAAATTATGCTAGTTGTATTGCCAATCATTTTTGATGTATTAAAGGAAAAATTATAATCAGGTAATGTAATTTAGCTAGATCCTAATTCATAGCCTAACTATTAATCCATAATGATTTTGTAAAATATGCGAATAACTAAATCACCTTATCACTTTTGGTAAAATAAAGTTTCATTATAATGTTTGAAAGAAATTAGATTAAACTTTATGATAAACAAAATATTGTATTAAATTATTAAAATAAAATTGAAATATGTTCTTTTTTAATGATATCTTTACATCATTATAGGTAATTGTAAAGCATCTGTAGTTGGACAAAAGAATCAGTAAATTGTTCCTACTTTTGATAAAGTTGTTATTTCAAAATAGATGCTTTTTGAATAAATTATTGTTGCCATAGTGGTGACTTTTGTTGGATAACTCGTTTTTAAATGGAAAGAAATAATTAATCAAATAAATTTGGTTACTTTTTCAAATGATTATATAAGATTTTTCCAATTTCTTACAACTTTTAATTATAAACGTAAGCAGTTATTAATAAATCTTCCAAAATTTATTGAACAAGAATCTAATTAATTCGTAAATTTATACATAATGTGTCTTTAAGATATCTGAATTTTCTTTCAAATTTTCAAATATTTTAATAGCTAAGGTTAAAGTCTACTTTTCTTATATTCTAATAGCCTTGTTGGCAATCTCAAGTATTAATTGTAAGTCATTAGGATTCATCTTGTTACTTGCAAGTTCGATTTCAACAATCCATAAGCAAACTCTATATAAAGGCTCCATCTTATGAATGAGAACATTAAGATCATTTAAATTTATCAGATGTAAGAGTTTGTAAATTAATTGGAAAACTTGCTCTTTTAACTTAACTCTACTTGTTAAACATTACCTCATATTTTTCAAATTAACAAATATTTTAAGCAATTTTCTAATAGGTCTATAATACACTTAGTATACTTTTTTTTCACTTTTCTCTCCTAGTTATCTTTCCTGATTAAAATCAATATTATTTCTGGTTAGCCAATCAATGTAGTAATTTGATAAGATGTAGATCCATTCATAAACTTCATCAACAATTTGGCTTCGTAAGGATTTGACTGAATCCATGCTTATCATTTATTTTGTGAATGATAATAGAATAATTGAACTTGTAGAAAGAGGATTTAATTATAATAATTATTTAAATTAGAGAAATCTTTACTATTCCCACATCATAGTCAGAATCTATTTATATAAGAATCTTCCATTAGAATTTAGCAAGCTTTTGAAAATAAGCAAAACTTATTAAATATCCTACAAATTAGTCAAAAAACTATTCAAACCCATTAATAATTTATTGAGCAAATCGTCACAATCTTCAGAATTATAGAAAGCCTCATATTGAGCATTATAAATGCAACATTTAATACTATAATAGAGTTCTTACAGCTCTCTGTCTTAAATCAGTTAAAAATGATCGAAAATATTCAAGCATTCAGTTGGCACAATAATATTATTGATAGTGCAAGTATATGTATTGTAATTCTCGTCTTTTTCAAATCTTATTTTGGACCTACTAATTAATTTTAGGCTTTTTTTGAGTAAGTTTGCATCAGATATTGTTAATAATTGTGTAAAATCAAAAAAATGTTTCCGATCAATTTGTATTTATTGCATGATGGGTTCAAATTTAATAAGAAGTTCGGAATCAAATAAGGCTGCCCAAAGATTTTAGTAAAACTTAGTTTATATTCCATTTGCTTACAAATGAGCATTGATTTTCCAAAGAATATCAATTAGTTCTATAAAAAAGGACTAATAATTAAATTGGTTAAAGGAATCAAGATCAAAAGGATGCAGAAACCTATCCATACTTTGATAATGACGCAATTTTACTAATACATCTAATTAATATGATGTAGAGTAAACTAAACTTTTGAACCCAAGTAACAAAAAATCAAACGCATGAACAACTACCTTGAGATTATTCAAATTTTAAGCGATATATTATTAAAAAAATTAAAAGTAATTTTTGTTAATAAATTATGTGATAACTTTGATATTGTATCTAATATTTTGGTAGTACTAGTGCTCTGTGCCCAAAATTTCGTTTTCAGCCAATACCCAATTGCTAAAAAAGTTATAAATAATCTGAATAAAGATTTGATTGAAGTATTCTTTATTAAAATTAGGGACCTGCCTGTAATATCGGCAAATTTCTCGTAAAAATCGAAACACTTGAACTTGTTATTCAATTGTATTCGCTTTAGAAAATAATTGCATATTAAAGATAAGCCAATCTTAATTGGTATTAGCGAAAATTGTTCTACATGAAAATTTCAAGAGATTTACAACATCCAATTAAATAGGGTTGAGTTTCTAGACTTCTTGAGTCATATAAAGAATGAGATCTTAAGATTTCTGATCTTTAGGGAAATGTTTTTTAAATATTTTACAAATTTTACCTAAAACATTCCATAAAATGTTGCATTATGGTAATAATCTGAGCAGTAACGAGATGAATTCTGGATCAAGGATATTCGTCCATAATCTTTTAATATCTGAGCGCGTAGGATCCACCCATTATATGTTTGAGTTTTCTATCATCAATTACTAAATCTCAGCTTCTATGATGCAAGGGTTGAATCTTGATAATTGGCATTATAATGAGTTGTTATTTCTAATGTCAGCTCTCCTTAGCTTGTGAAAATCTTTTTCTTTAATGTCTGTAATAAATTCGCCTTCAATTATAAAACTAAACAAATCAATGGCTTTATCAATCAAATCAACATAGTTATTCTTTAATATCAGCATAATGCTGTTTAGTAATAACTCAAGATTATTCTTATAGAAGTAATTTTTAACAGCTCTATGTTAGGAATCAAGAGTGATCACTGCTTATTTATGTAATTTATGATTGGGTGTTAATCTTCTAATAACAGCTTCTAGAATAGCAAAGGCTGCAATTGGCTTAGAGTTAAAGAGGTCTTGGATACATAGTGTAAACGAGTTTGTTGGAAGTCTATCTTAGAAATGAAAAATTATTGTAGCTAGAATTGAGCCTAAAAAATGGTAAACTGGTTTTGAAGTAGAATTTTATTTTTTTATGATTTGAAAAACCCCTTGATAAATGGTTTCAAAGCAGGTGATCTCTTGATGATTGGTATCTATATATGTTGCAATAAGCGATCCAATGATTTATAATGTTAATTCATTTTTTGTTTGATTGGCTAGATGAAATAGATTAATCAAGAGTTCTTGATTCATCGACCTATAAAGTTGATCAACTTAGGTTTAGAATTGACAAATAAGAAGATTTTCATCTAAGGTGGTCATTGGGATGGGATATAATAAAATAATTATTATTTACTTCGAAATGTAACAAAAATTGTAAAAATCTAACTATTTCTTAGAACTGATTTGAGCAGTATTTTTTAGAGATTAATGAGAGACCTTAGATTTCTCGTAAAGAAATACAAACCAAAAGAGCAATTTGAAGATTACCCGAAACCGAAAGAACTGATTAGATAAAATCTAAGTTGGTGAAGAAACATATCCATTCTCCAAATTACAATAATTAGGCAAAGTTTTGATATCGATATTTTATGTAGTTTTATGTAATTATAATCGATCCATTATGGGCAGAATACACGAAGAGATTGCTTTAGGTAAATATGCAGTTTAAGGAACATTAATAATCTTTGAGTTTAGAAGAATTGAAATAATTATAAATTGACAAAATTGCATATGTCCCAGTTTCATCTTCTTATGGTGTGGATCTGAATATTTAGATGATAGAAGAGAATTGTTCAAAACTTGGGGGTTCAAAAGATGTGAGAACATTGTTTGGTTGGGAACTAACAAAGACCATTCAAAATAAAATCAATACGTTGCAGGGTAAGATTAAGGGGATAATTTGTTTAAAAGAGTTAAAGAACATTGCCTTGTGGGTCTGAGAGAAATTGTAAAGAGAGCATCTGATTAACATTTTATCAATGCATATGATGTTATTATAACTGAAGAGGAAGCTATGGATCTACTAAAAAGCCTGAAGAATAGTATGAAATCATTGAGAGGTTGTGTCTGGGGAGAAAGCGAATCAAGTTTTTTGGAGAAATTCATAACATCAGAGACTATTGGCTCTTTATTAAGGAATATCAGATAAATTCCATAATAATACAATAATAATAACAATAAACATACTTTTATAGAATAATTTATTGATGATTATTTAATTTTAATTTCTAAAACTTATTAGAATTTTTTTTCCAAGTATTTTGAAAAACTTTAGTTAAATGTAGATTAAAAGAGAAAATCTTGTTTATTACTAAAAATAAGAGTAGGCATTAAGCCTTTTGAAATCTGTATTAACAATCTTGAGAAAGTCAGGTTTCTGCATTAAATAGTGTATAATCTTCTAAATATACGAAATTATATTTGGGTAAAATAATACTAAATATCGCAGAGAAAGACAAAATGCATGAATCATCATTTTTACCTCTACCTTTCAAATTCAATTTGTCACCAATAACAGTACTGGAAGTGAATACAATTATTGCATACTTGCCAATAAAAATTATCAAATATTTGTAAACTAAAGTTGATTTGGGCAAACTAATTTTATACATTCCTGTCTCAATTTAATATTATTTGATGATAGTAGTCATATTCATTATTTAAAACTATTTTCTATTGGCTTTTTGATTGATTTCTCCCTTTTCCTTTTGGACTATCGTTATGAAGTAATAGACATTATTTTCATAATTTTATATATAAAAATAATTTAAATCGTATCAGGATGGTGTTTTACTTGGATGATTAATGATCATTATCTTTGATGTCGAAATAAATCAAAAATTCAGACTAAAATGAAATTTAAATTTTATATTTAATAATAACTTACTTTCGATGACCGAGGAACCCAATTCTATTTTTTCAACTATCAAATATTACAAAAATAAGTTGAAGTTTCCCACTTTTCCAAAGTACTTTAGTGAAGTGGATGAGGGCAAAGAATAAAAGGAGCTATTATTTTCTAATTCAAAATAGAGAAAGGATGAAAGTTATCGTTACCTAAAGGAATGGGCTGATAATAGAAGAGAAATCTTAGATAAAAATAAAGCGCAAATCGAATGGCTAGCGAATATTTGCGATTCAAAGGCTAGACTATCAGGGGAATATCTACAAATAGTATACAAATTCTTTAATGAAAAATACTATCATGAACAATAATATGGACAATTCTTACTAACTAAACCTTAACCAGCACTTAAATAAAATCCATTGAGTCAATAACTATATTCGGATATCAGTTAAGCCATCTCTTTATTTGAGGAAGCTAGCCTGAAAAGATGTGAAAAGGTAGCTAACTTTTCTCATACTTTATCAACTTAAATTTTAAAAGTGGAAATTCTCTAAGACCTATTGGATATGGACAATAGATCGAATTAATTGTTAAGTTGCATAGTTGCCCAGAAAAAATAATTATAAAAGTATAATTAACAATCAACCCAAAAACTTAAAGCTATAACAAATTTGTTTCCTTAGTAGTAATCTTAAAGAGTAAGAAAACCAATTTTTGATAATCCAATTTAAAATGAATAATAAAATTAAAATATAGAATTAAAATAAAATTAAGAGATAGAAAAATAGAATGAAGAACCCTCAGTAATAAAAATTAATGATATCAGTGAAGTGTTAGCAGATGAGTAAATATAGGTGAGTATCAATTCCGAATAATCTAAAGAAAATATATTTGAATAATCATAATCATGTGTCTTGTAATAGGAAAGCGTATCAGATGACTAAAAAGATAAAGAATAGCAGCTTTTCAAAGAGAGATAATAACAATTTGAAAAGAGCAAATAAAGATCAATCATTTACCAATCCCAGACTCTACCTTACCCCTCAACTTAAAATGAAAATTAAGTTTAATAATATTAATCGGCAGTCGATACATATAAATTAATGGCAAGCTATATGGCATCATAGGCTTATGCAATCAAGTTGATGAATTAATTAGTTGAGCAGGTGAAATAATATTGGAAACATGTAAATTGTAGAAAAATAAATATAGGTTGTAGTTATGGAATAAAAACGAATGAAATGGGCGTAGGATTCTTGCTAGATTTATAAAGATGGTATTCGTGATGTTCATAATGTTGATGTAGAATTGCCAGAGTTTAAATAGGAGATAGAATAATACTACAGTATTAAAAATATTTTTCCTAATTCAAATTATTTTGAGAACATAAAAGATTAAGACGAGTTCTGTAAATCGTTAATAATCAAAGAACTTGGATGCTAGGCTACCAGATTGCTGTTAGTTAAAGAATTCAAAGTGAATGTAGTTGAAAAAAACAGTGAATTACCATCAATATTAGTTATTACAATTGATAAATTTATTGGTTGCTGGCTCAAATATGATGACTCTATTGATGGTAATCCTTATATAATATTCATTAGCAATTGATGTACCAGTGTTTCACTATCCAATAATTGAGGTATCAATTCAAAAAGTTGGTGAATTAATTTTAGATATTATACCATCCAAAAATCTCTTGTTTTTGAATGTAATTCTAATATAATTTAATATAGATTAATAATGGTAAACAAAGAAGCAAAATAAAATTTGCTTGCATCGATGAAATGGAAGAATTTATTACAATAATTAAACATTGATATATAGTAACATATAATTTACAACAATTAAAATATTTAATAAATGTTCCAATCATTACTTTATCAGTTCAAATTGAGGTTTCGAATGATCAATCCATGTAAAGATTACAATCATCTTTTAGTTGACATTAAATAAGAATTTAAATTTTTGAACACTACTCAATAATAATGTACATTGCATTCCAAAGAATAATTAAATGAATCCACATATCTAATGAGATTTGGTAATTTTAGTAATTTCAAACTAGCAATTCCACAATAAGATAAATGCCTAGGTACCAGAATTGGACAATATATTTCATTAAATGATCCTAAATTTGATATTAACACTACGAGATATTATTGTCCTATTTCAAGAATCGATGATGTAGGAATGTTTGATTTATTGGTTCATGCCATTTACGCTGAAAATAAGAACTTTTCTACCCACATCACAACATTAAATGTAATACTTACAATAATCAAAAGGAAGGGCATATTCTAAATATTAATGGGCCTTTTACCAATTACCTTTACCATGGATATGGTGCTATTGAAGTCCCAAAATATAATATCAATTCAAAATACTAATATATTGGAATAGTTGCAGAGTCTTCTGCTATTGCAGCCTTTTTCTAAGTTATTAAAAATATCTATATAACGATAGTTAATAGAAGGCATAGCTACCAATGGTGATAATACTCATATAGGATTGCTTTACGTAGCTGATACTCTTGAAGAACTAGTTTTGATGGAGGAATTAATGTGGTACATGGAAGAGAAAAAGATAAATGCTACATTTATGTTGAGAAATGAAAAAGACCTAATTAATAAGCTGTTTAGTGGTCCCAAGGGCTAATTAAAACCCATTTATTTGGAATAGTATTTGCCATAACCTAGTGATCAAACTTTAGTTCTTGTGTGTGGGAGTAGGTATATATTATAATTTAATTTATTTTCAGGGCATTTAAAAAAGAAACAAAATCCCAATTAGAAAATATCAATCACCAAAATATAGCTATTATTTGATTTTATTATTAAATGTTAATATTATATTATAAAATTTTTTATTTTAAATTATAAGGTTTCATCAAATTAAATCTAAATTATTATGCTTTAAAATCTTTATATCCAATATATTAACAATTTCTTTATTTAAAATTTTATTCTTAGGAAAATCTAAACATTGATTAAGAAATGTCAGGGAACATAATTTAAAATGAAAAGGTCAGATAATATTAGAAGGTGCTACAGCATTAAAAGGATTAACTCCAAAAATTAGTTTTTTAGAAATCCTACTCCATCAAATCTGTAAATTTATTATTTCTATTTAGGCTTCTATACTCTTAGACATTAACTATGCTACTGCTAAATCTATTATAGCAAAATTTCGAAAATCAAAAATTAGATAATATTACCTCATCAACAAAAAATTGAGATAGTGCCACTTTAAAAAAATAGAATACTCTACATCTAAATTAGAAATCAAATCTTTAGTCTCAGGTTTATTGATTAGTGAGTGTATTTATTAATTATAATGAATATCTTTGAAATCTGAAAATAATCATCCTTTCGATTTTGGGAGATTTTGCTGTAAGCAAATACCCTAATATAAATATAATTTTATAATAAAATATCAATCTAATTTAAAGTTCACTTCCATGATGGTATTATTAGTTTTTAACAGCATATTTTCTTTTAATATTTATTCGTCTTTTAAATACAGCCAGGTCCCATTTGTTGACGATTTCCCTTCAATTCCATCAATTATTTTCCATTGGCCATCGAAAAGTATTGTGCACTAATACTTTGATAAAAGAACATCGTCATAGTATCTAATCAAACAATCAATATTTCTTCCTATTGTAACTGGTAAGTAATTTTTGGAGCTTAGAATGTAAACATCGTCCTTTGCAGTACCACCATAGAGCTAAATTCTAAGGTACCATTAATCTCTATCTAAAGATAAGAATTATTATCTATCGCAAGGGTAGCCACTAACAATGAATTCCTTTACGTCATATAAATTATTAAAGGAAGGCAACCTTAATAAATCTTACCCATAACATATTTATGTTGTAAAATACATTGATCCCATTGTTATTAGCGTATTGTTTTATAATTGAATTTCACTTGCCTTGAAAAAACAGCCGAATCCAATTCCTAAGTCCTTAATTCTAAAGTTTTAGTTTTGATAATCATATTTAATATAAAAATGCTATCCTCTATTCTTTTTATTCAATTTGTTATCTATAGAAGGGATTTTAAAATCATTAATTTTATAACCTCCTCTGTTGTTCTTGTATTTACAACCAAAATAAATAACATTAGATTAATGATTCGGTTGAAACTCAAAAATTTAATTTTCATCCAAGGTGGCAGAAGCGATAACTCTTAAAATCAAGGTTGGCGTTTTCCTATATTGTTCCTGGTGTTAAAAGGGCGATATCTTGTTAGTTTGTTAAAGATCTGCTTGATATGACTATGGATGCTTTTTTTCTGTTAGTTAATCATTCAGAGTTGTATTTATAATATCGAAGTGAGAAATGGCTTATTAGTGATTTATGATATTATCATAATTGTTAGTATTTAAATATTAAGGCGAATCAGCACAGTTGCAAGAGTCTTTGGAAATTTATTCTCCCATAATAATAAATTATATTTTATAGTATTGTTTGTAAATTGGAATAGTTTGGATTAGTAATAAGAGTAATAAAAATATACATTTTAAATTAAGAATGTTACAATTGCCCATTATAAGTAGAACGCCTGGATAAAATTTTAGTTTTAACTAGTTTGCCTCTGCTCCTAATTCTCCAGATAGGAATAAGCAAAGCACTTTAAAAGATTATATAAAATATAGATAAAGAAATTTAATTGATTTTGTAAAAAGCAGATTACAGAGTCGACAAATTAGTCCGAAAAACCTTTTTGAAGTAGATCTGATTAGGTTTGCAAAGAAGAAAAATGATAGCATGCCCTCTCCTATAATTGGGGAGATTAAATTTTTATCAACATAAAAGTCAATTGGAGATTCGATTTAGATTGTAGATGGTCAAGGGATGACAGACGAAACATTGTTTGATGAAATAATTGATTTAGAAAATGCAATAAACTCGAATGGAGGAGATAAGAAAATGATGGGATCACAAAGATAAATAAATCATTCAATAATGAAGAAAGAAGTAACCGAGGATGGTTAAGTGAAGATTAATTAATACACAATACTACAAGAACTTGGTAGAGGATCATTTGGGAAAGTGAAATTGGCAAAGGACAATAACAATAGAAAATATGTATAAATTTAAAGGTAATTAAATTTAGGCAATGAAAATATGCGATAGAAAGAAGTTAAAGTTGAAATTACTTTCGAGTAAACTTGATGCTTATTCATTACTGGATAAAGAAATAGCAATAATGAAGAAAGTAGACCATGATAACATCGTTTAACTCTATGAAGTAATTGAAAATCCTAATAATGATAAATTGTATTTGGTTTTAGAATATATGGATGGACCTCAGATATTATCAATTAAAAATAAAAGTATTGAAATTGTATGGAAACTCTTTCGTGATTTCATGCTAGGACTAGAATATTGTATAATATATCTATACTAACTTATAAGTGCACAATTTTGCCAATATTGCTCACATGGATATTAAACCTGAGAATCTTCTCTTAAACTAAGAAATGAAGTTGAAAATTGCAGATTTTGGGGTTTCTCAAATTATGGATGATGATTTAGTCAAAACAAAAATTGGAACATCAGCTTACTAACCACCAGAAGTATTTACTGACGAGTAAGTAAGAGGCAAGCCGATTGATGTTTGGGCTGCTGGGTTAACATTATACCAATTAGTTTATAATGAACATCCGTTTATTTCATTAAGATAGGATCAATTAAAGAATAATATTCTCACTTAGAGCATTAAGTGGAGAGAAACCTCAGACTTGACAGACTTACTCAAGAGAATGTTAGAGAAAAATCCTAATGATAGAATTACAACATAATAAGTGTTAGTATCTTCTATTAATTATTTCAGGAACATCCGTGGGTGACTAAGCATGGTAGATTTCCTCTATAAAATGAACACCAAGGGAATTTTATAGTGACGGAGAGTGATATTCATAATGCTATCACAAGATTATCATTCAATATGGCTATTAGAACTTTGAATAAATTGAAATAGAAGTTAAGTTAATCTCGCTAGCGATTAAAATAAAGAAAGGCTTTGGAAACATGATTATCTGACTTTTATTTTTATAATTTAAATTATTTTCTGATTTTATCAAAGCAATTTTTTCTAATAATAATGAATTTTTACATCAAAGTCACATTTAACAACACTTAATGTCATCTTACTATTGACAATGACAATAACTTGGTGATCATGAATTAAATCCAAATGATGACATTTCCTTTAAACCTAGATGCGAATATTGTCTGGAGACAAGAGAATAACTTCTTAAAAGGCTTTGAAATAAACGCGTTTTTGTTTCTGGGTGATCATCATGATCTTCTGAAGCTCAAATCTATCTTGGGCCAATTGGTTACGTATAAGAAGATCAGTAACATGTACAACTTTCTCAGCACTCTGGGGAAGGGCAACTATTCATAAGTATGTTTGCTTCAGTGTAAAATAACTCATAAATTATATGCTGCCAAATGTATGAAAAAAGAAAACAATGAGGTTATCAATGACATCAAAAGAGAAATCCATATTTGGTCTATGTTGCAACATAAAAATGTTGCCAGATTTTATGAAGTTTATGAAAGTACAAATACAATTTATGTTGTAATGGAAAAGCTAAACAAATTACGAAATGACTACGATCATGAAGAAATTAAATTAATTATGAAAGTATGATAAATAATTAATAAGGCTATTCTGGAGGGCGTTAATTATATTCATTCCAAAAATATTATACATCGAGATTTAAAAATCGATAATATTTTGATTGATGACGAGAATTAAATTAAAATAATCGATTTTGGATTAGCATGTCAATTTATTAATATAGAATCCAGAAATATTAGTTGTGGCACTCCTGGTTACATAGCTCCAGAAGTCCTGATCAACAAACCCTTTGATTTTAAATCTGATATCTTCAGTATTGGAGTAGTCATGTATTAACTTTACTTTAATAAACATTTATTCCGAGCTGAATAAGTGGTTGACATCCTTAAACTCAATAAGAAATTTACGATATCTCGATTATCTGTGTTGGATATACCAGATTGTGGATATCAATTCTTGAGAAGCTTATTAAATCACAATCCATTACAAAGAATAACAGCCTCTCAAGCCCTCTCACATTGGTATATGAATTCTATCAAGGAAGAGCATTTTACTAAAGTTCCACGAAATCCAAATCCTAAATTCAAAGACCACCTTAACACTTGCATAATCATGTGTTCGAAAACTACTATAACTTCATATAATAAAATTTAATGAAATTTTTGTTATTAATTAATTATAGAATTCCAAATCATGATTTTTATCCTAAATTCAAATTAAATTTGTATTATAACTTTTCTTAATTTTTCTTAATGAATTTTCTAAAATGCTATTCAAATTATTAATCAAAATTTATATCACCTAAATTATTCTTCCCAAACCTTTAAGCAAATGAAATTACTGAGTTTACTTGTTAATTTATTAATTCTTTCTTAACTAGATTATTTGATCTCAGAATTCTAATTATTTGAAATATTTGGTTTTTCTATTACTATTTTATTATATTGATATAGTTTCATTAATCACAAAATCATTAACTACAGATAATAAATGTAAAGATTACATCCTTTAAGTATATATATATAAAATATTAAATTAGTCACTCATCATAACATAAAATATTGATTAGAATAGATTTAAAATCAGCATCCCACGTTTTCAAAAATGGAGTACAAAATATTAACATTCTTTGAATCATATTTACACCATCATGCAATCCTTATATTGCTAAATAATTATTGAATAGTTAATTTTCACTATTTTGAATTATAGGCAATAAATGATCAACCTTCAGATTGTTATTTTCTTGGTTAAATAGGCACTGAGAATGTTTGTGAATGACGACCTCTCCCACAATATTTGATAGAACGACATTCAAATCTTTAAGATTAAAGGTTTTTAGGTATTTCTAGCTTATCCATTCAGAAATATACTGTTGAATTTCAGTGTTAGTTTTACCTAGATAGCACTCAATCCCTCTAAAGAATGAAGATATCGGAGAGCATAACACTCCCAACTGATGATTGATGTCTATTAGATTCTTAATATAACCAATTTGCTTCTAATAATTCAATTTGGTCATATCAGTCACATTTAAATAACCCTGCAAGAAATTAGATATGGTATAAAATAAGGCAATATAATATTACTGAGACTAGGGAATCTTAGCGATTATTTCATTGTAATTTTAGGTCAATTTTGTTTTTGGTGATTTATTGTTGTCTAATTTTTAATACTGATGCAATTTCAGATTGTCTCGAAATATCAATATTTATACATAATCTTTAAATCGATATTGGATTGTCATGCTGGATCTATAGAGCTTGATCATACGATAAAATGGCGAGGTAAATGTTACTCATCCCTTCAAAAAGCAATCCAATATCAACATGTAATTCTGCTATGTTTGGATTTATCTGGATTGCTTCATTAAGACATTGATGTCCTTCGTGCATTTTGCCAAGCATCATAAATGCTTATCCTAAGGAAATAATAACAAATTCTGAAACCTTTAGTTCCTAAGGCATATGCATTTTTTGGTCTCAATTTCAGACATATATTGAGACTGTCTATTGATTATTCATATTTGCACGTATTTAAATAGTATTTCCCTATGAATATATTTATATAAACACCTCTCAAACAATAGGAATCTGGATCTTTTGGAAAGCGAGCTAATTATTAATTGGCATAAACAAAGGCTTTATCATATTCGCCATTCTCCATGTAACACATGGCTTAACAAAAATAAGTATAACGATACTGATCAATTTAAATATGTCTAATTATTATTAATCTATTTTGTATGCTTTTAGGAAGCAGTTTACAGCTTTGGTGTATTCTTTTTTTAACATGAAGGCTCTTCCCATATCCTTGATGGTCACAGCTGAAAGGGGGTTTTTGATGAGTGAATTTTCAAAGCATTACAGAGCTTCGTTTGGATACTTAAATATTAAATAGATGTCTCCAATATGATAAAGCACTTCTGAGTCATTCTGATCACACTTAGATAGAACCTAAATGGCTTCATCATACCTTTTCTCTTTTTTTAAGTTTATGGCTTAGTTTTTTTAAATAAATTCATACCTTGGAGAATGTTTTCTTAAGTATTCATTTACAATATTAATAATGATTAAGAAAATAGAATTTTGAATGCTACATAAAATCTTAAATATTTTTGAGCACTTTCTTATGGCTTATTGAACTTTAATGTACTTTTTTATGAGCTAATGAATTTAGAATTTAATTTTGTATTTCATTAGACAATTTTAATGGTACGATTAAGTTAAAGTTAGCCCTCTCACTGTTAAATAACTAATATATGTGTAGAAGTCAAAAACTATATAAATACAAAAGGTAAGAGAGAATTAGTCTATGACTATGATTTTTAATAATTTATAATTAAATTATCAATTGGGATTCAACAACATTATAGTTATATTTTATTGAATAAACACAATTGTTAATTATTTTTAGTTGAGCTTAATTCGTTAAGACTTAACATAATTATAAGCACAATATTCGAGTTACCAAAAGCTGTTGACCCAAAGTTGTTAAGATGTCAGAATTTAGCATATTAAATTGAGCAATAAGTTTTGATAAACCCAGTAAGCTATTCAGAAATTTATATTTCTAATCAAAGAGTATAATCATTTTATTGAGTCTTTTATTCTAAAGTTGTATTTAGGTTAGAAGGAAAAAACTATGCATAATCATATGATCTCAAAAAATAGAGTGTGATTTAATTAAATTCAATAATATTAATTTATAGAATAATTATTATCAAATCGGTCAATTCAGGCTTTAAGCAATTCTTTCTAAAATAATAGTAAAGTTGAATAAATACAAATCCTTAGTAAGTGTAATTGATTCCTAATTCTTTTAGTTTTTATCTCTTCTCTTCTTCATTTGATAATAACCTTTCTACTTCCTTAACAATTTATTCATTTGATTTTTCCTACCTAGTACTATATTAATACTTTGTTTGATTCTTCAACCGCTTTTTCGGACCAATTAATAAAATGCAATTTTTAATTTCCATGTTTATATTTGAAAGGATCAGGATGTTAGTCACTTAAGACATTGACAACTAACTTTTTTCCATTCATTAAATAACCATTCATAGCCTATGCTGCAATAGGTGCTACTTCCTTATCAGCGAATTTTACGAAGCCATAGCCTTAGACTCTATTGGTCTGAAAATGTAAATTTATGGATTACTTTTTTGCTTCTAAATATTTTGACTCCAAGTACGTCACCAAATTAAGTAAAGTATTCCTTCAATCCATCTTCAACAAACCCATAAGGTAAATGCCCAACATAAATAATTCCATTTTGTCTTTCTTGTGGTTATTATTCTAATCTGTTGACTTTACTTTTTATTTTTTATTCTTTATTTGAAGATTCTTAACTTTATTTCTCAACAATCTTCTAAGTTTTGCCTATAACCTTCTAGGTCTTTTTTGTGCTCATAATTAAATTATATTAATTTATGTTAATTATTTTAATATAAAAGTAATTTAATAAATTCTAAATCAAGACATAATTTTAGGTATTCCGACTTCACTAAATTTGCAATAGTATTATCCTCTAAAGTTAATTTTTGGAATAACGCATAAAACTTATTTTTACTCTTGTGATCGACTTCTCTTCCTCACCAAAAGGGCTATTATTATGTTGTTTTTTTTAACAGATATGCAATTGGTAGATGAATCTATATAGGTATATTACAATTTAGTTATGTATTGATAAAGGTCTTCTTCTATAGAATAAAAAATTTGAACAAATTCGAGAAGCGTATTGTTATCAATCTAAATAGCAAATTAAAAAGTAGACGAAATTGAATAATGAACCAACTTTTATGAATATGTAAGTATTGTAAATTTATTTGATCGAGACGATTTGTTTGGTAGAAATCTTTATGATGGCTGAGGTGAGTGTTTTTAGAATTTATGCAGCTATGAGAGGTTGCTGCTTTTGATTGAATTCTTTTAAATCTAAAATATATGATATTAATTATTCTTATTAATGATTTAAAATCATCCTCTGTGTCCTAAATCAGCAATGGAAAAGTATTATATGGAGCAACAACTCCCTAAATATCAGACTCTACCTCCGTAGTAGGCGCAGAAGAAGAATCATTCTTATTATCATGATAATTCGAATATTTGGAACAATCAACACCAATCCAGTTCGAATATGAAGGTGTTTGCCAAGATCTAGGAATAGAAACTTAGAGGGGAGAAACGCATTAAGCAATTGCAAAAGCAAGAAGAGAGAGACAAATAATTGTATTAAATGAGCAAGCACATCTATTTTAATTAATTGAAGTAGGAGGACCATTTGAGGATGCAAACCCGTAAATTGGAGAGGGCTGGTCTATAAAATCTGAGTCAACAACAATCAGATATTGAAGCAGATCAATTACAACTCAAACCCATATAATACAATACTACTTTGCAAGGAAGGCCTGAATTGTTTTGGAATAAAGTGGGACAGCATTCTCAGAAGCACATTAGAATGCTGGTGAATCCCAAAATCTTGGCCATGGAAGAGGAGGCAGTGAAATTGATTGAGAAACGCATTGAGAACGAACACAAAGTTGAATAAATAAGATGGGACTTAAAACAAGAGAATATGAAACTTATTCGGAAACTCAATGCCAAGAGGTAATAAGAGAACGATGAAATACATTATAAAGCAGGATTGTCTCCATCTCACAAGATGGGAATCTCTAAAACCATTCATGTTAGACGACCATCTCGTGCATCTCGACCCTCTCTAGACATTATTGAATAGACTCTGTAACAAATCGAGGAGAAACAGGAAAGAACAAGTCGTCCATTTACAGTAGACAGTGATAAACCATCATTTTCATTACATGTAAGACCTCAAACTAGTAAATTAGAATAGTCAGTCAACTAAAAATGTGCATAGTCTAGCCAAGTAAATTGTATAAGCATAACAAGATAGTAATCACTTAGTGTCAATAAGAAACGCACTCTTAGGATGGATAGATCTGAGTTTAAGGGATTGTACTTAGCATAGGCTTGCGATGTTAGCGACAACAATTTCAGTAAAACCATCCGTTCTAATTGTACCATTCTTAAGGGAATCTCGAATCAAAAGATTAAAGCATAACAAATGCCTCAGAATATTAGATCAACTAATTAACCTGAGGAGGATGTAAACAAAATGCTAGATTCATTTGAAGGCAAATTGTAGGATAAAAAACTTTAATATTGAAATAAATATAGAAGCTATATCATTTATATCTTCTTATTTCTTTAAGAAGAAGTACTAAAATATTTGTGATCCTATTAAATCTGCCATCACTAAAATTGTTAATTTTAAACATTTTCTATATGGATGAGTTATGCGAATTCTTGTCTGTTATACTAATTCCTTTTGATATACATAATTGGGACGTTAAACATTCAAATTTTTTGATATTTACAAAAATGTTGCCAAATTTAAATTATTCTACAAAATGAAATCTGATTTCTTAGTCATAATATCACCCCTTCTTGCTCTTTAATCGAATTTTGGGTCTAATTTTCTATTTGATTCTTCTAATTAATAGGAAGCTCTTTCGTCCGAATAAGAAATTTCAGTTAATAGTCTAGAGCATAATGCTTCCTTTTGTGGCAGTCATTTATTCTCTTGTTAGCACTTTATTCGTTGAATATTAAAGAGTTCTCTAGCGAATTAGAGTTGTTACTTGAAAAAATTGAATCCCTCCTCATATCGCGTTAGTTAAACAGGAAAACGCTTTCTGTATAATAATATAAATCTTCTCGCCTCCCAGTAAGTCTTAACATGTCCATATAGCAATCTCTCTTCCAAACTTGCATTTCTGGTATGGATTCTGTGTTTCTACAATTCATAGCGCTCGACACTCTTTTGGTGGTTTATCTTGGATTAGTTTTGCAAAGACCTCTCTGTTATTCAGGACCTAAGTTATTGGTTCTATAATTGAACGACTAAATGATCGACTTATCTTATTGGTGAGATTTCGGATTTTAATAGCCACAAAGAGGTTGACCATCATACTCCATTCGGTGTAATTGACGACTGCTCTTGATGAATGCTTTGTAATTCTTTATTCTGTTTTTAATGCTTATTAAGCATTTGCAACTCATTATTTTGTTTGGGCTTCAGATGTTGGGATCTCAAAGGGTTAGCCTAAGACTAATTTGGCCATTTCGCCAGTGAGTATCTCGTTTTAAAGTGCAAAGATGAAGTAATTCTAGTTGTATCACATTTAAGGGTCATTGGGATTTTTGTTGGCATATAATTGTTAGCCATATAATTAAGGTCATGAAGATATTAATTAAAATATGTAGCAAATCGAGGATCAATACGTGCCAAATGAGGAAGAATATGAACAAAAGGATTAGACGACGAACACTCGTTTTGGTAAGTTTGTCAAAGAGCAATGGGAGAAAATAGAAAAGAAGAATTTCAGCTAATTTGAGACAAGAGTCTTGTCTACACTACAATAATTGGGTAATAACAGTGCAGAGGATTTGATCGAGAAATAAGCAGTCGCGGAGGTTGTGCAGAAGGAGAAGGATAATAGCAAGTAAAAGGGTGGTAAGCAGAAGAAACCAGAGTAAGCGCCGTAATAATAGGAGGTTTAGAAATCGAATGTCATCTACGAAATTTGTGTGGGTCAAGACTTGTACTTGAAGTACCTGAGACCAAAATTGGTCGAGTATGGCATTCTGAGCAAGATTGATGATGGCAATCCCAAATAGGAGGAGAAGAAGCAGGCATAGGGTAAGAAGGGTGGTAAGAATGCAGTCAAGAAGGAAGATTTGATGCGTATTGAGTTGTCGAAGGACAAGGTTAATGATCAAACGGTGAAGATGTTACAATAGATGGGATTGATCATTTTAAATCAGGATTTAAAGCCTAAGGAAAATGAATTTCTTAAAACTGAATAAGCAAGTAAACGTATCAAATCCTTGAAATGGATGGAACTCAAGTTCTCAGCCTTGATGATCTATGCCACTCAATTGATCAAGTGTCACATCCACTCCAAATTCAGGGATGAATACGCCTTCGAATTAATCTATTTTCTGAAAAATGTCTATCTCAACTACAAGGAATACGAGGGTCAATCCTATTTGGATGAGACAAAGAAGGAAAGATTGGCACCTCAAGCAGTCGAGGATCTCAGATACAAACTCAAAGAGTTGTACAAGAACTTTGGTTTCTCAAACAGAGTCTTGTTTAATAAGTATCCAAAATTGGTCATCGATACAGATTTAAATCAAGCATTCATCAGAACTGATGTGCGTCCATATAAGTCATAGGAAAACCTCTTGGAAATCTTGAAGAAAGCAGAAAAGCCCTCCTTGATCTTCTTTAGTACTATGGTTGGTACAGGTAAGACTGTGTTGAGTGTGGCCATTGCTTAATACTTGGCACGCTTGAGGGATAGCTATGCACTTCAAGAAAACAATGCCTATAATTAATTGAAGAATCTAGGATATAGGAATCCCAGAGAAGTCTAATTTTTGTATTGTTGTCCTTTGGATACCGTGAGAACCTAAGTAGGTGCTGCTGCGTATGAGAGGAAATTGAAATTTGCTATTGCATCCATGTGGAAGGATTCATAGAGTTCCAAGCTGGATTCTGATTTAGGATATGCTGAATGTCCAAGATTAGTCAATTCCTGGTAAAATAGACAGGAGGAATTCCCAACTTTGGTTGTGGCTGACTTCAAGACTACCTTGGAGTTGTTGAAGGAGAAACACACCTTGTCAGAAAGGGAGAAGCAAGTAGTTAGATGGTAGGGTAAGGATCGTAAATTGGTGTCTCATAATCCAGCCAAGCATGGAAAGGATTACATTTTGTTTATCGATGAACCCACAGTTGATGCTGATTTTGCAGATGCCGAAGTGACCAAGATATTGATTGACATAATTCGTCGAGCTCCCCCCATTACGATATTATCAAGTGCTACGTTGCCACCTCCTGAGAAAATCCCAAGTTTCATCAAGCTTTACAGGAAGGCTCAAATTTCAGAGATTGATATCCCTGTGGTCCATGATTCTCAATTCCATATTGGTTGTTAGGTCTTTTCTCATAGTGGTCACAAGTTCTTGCCACATTATTAGGCATAGAACAAATAGCAATTGGCTGAAATCTTGGATAGATTGGAGAAGAACCCATTTATGAAGAGGTGCTACAATGCCAATGCTTATTGTGAGTTGTATGATAGAATGAAGGGATGTGGAATAGCCAACATCGAAGATTTTGAAACATTCGATATCATCACTCAAGAATTTGTATAAAGAAAGAGCATTGAGTTATTGAAGATATTGTTAACAGTCGATGATGAATCATTTAAGAAAGTGTGTTCAGAAAAACAGGACGTTGTTCAACTATAAGAATTAGCTGAACAAGAGTAAGAGGGAGGAGAATAACCATAAGAAGAAGAGGAGGGAGAATATGAGTACGAATACGAATACGTGTATGAGGAAGTTGAGGATACAGGAGCAGTAAATTAGACCGAAGATAATTCGTAATTACAATAGTAGCAATAATAAAAGCCAAAATCAAAATACACATATACAATCGAAATAGATGATGAGGACAAAATGAAGTTCACAGCTCCATATCACAAGTTAGATATTAGACAGTTGGGTGGCAATATGGCTCATAAATTCTTGGGGGGTTGTTTGATTGCTGTAAACAAGCCAGTCGAGTTCATCAGAGCCAAATTCCACAAACTCCTCAAGAAGTGTGCTCCAGCTTCAGAATACGTGAAACAATATCTAAAATAACACGAGTATTTGGAGAAGGAAATCCAGAAGAAGGAAAGAGAAATCGATAACGAGGACGAGAGATCCAAACAAATCCAAGCCTTACAAGAAGGCATGAAGTTGACAATAGCATTTCCTGACTTCTTGAAAATAAATACATTGGAACATTACAAAGTAAGCAATAATTCTCAATTAGAAATTCGTTACCAATGATCCCTTGTATCTAGAACAATACAGAGCCAGAAAGGCATTCTCGCTGGAGGGAATCAACTATCAACTTGATATCCCGGATGACATTATGTTGTATCTCTTCTCTGGAATTGCAGCCTATACAGAAAAGGTATTTTAAATTGCATGAATCTTTTATTAGTAATCCGAATTGGACATTGATTATTATGAGGAGGTGTAGAAGTTGGCATCAAACGGGCAATTGGCTCTGATTATTTCAGATGATTCTATGTGCTATGGTGTCAATTACCCCTTGAATCACGTCATTGTATTTGATGAGATGGCAGAAAAGCGATCCGTCGGCGCCTTGTTTCAGTTGATAGGAAGAGCTGGTATTGAAGTTAAATCCAAAGTTTTATAGGTCGTGTCGGTGTTTCATGGACAGCCAATGCATATTTGGGGGATAAGACCTTCGACAGATTGATCAAGTATTTGAACGGGTAGAATGAGGAGACTGAGAGGGACGAGGCCTTCAACATCGAATAGTAAAGTAAGAGAATGATTTAACATCTGATTGAATTGGCAAAAAAGAAAAAGGAATAATAATGAACGTATTAATACAATTAAAAATGATTTCTAAAAATCAAATCGACCAAGTGTATGACTTTCTAAAGAGTATCAATGATGGCACTCTAGAGAGCTATCGTAAGTCCCTCCCAGAGCCGTGGATTCTAAACTAAGTCATTGATGTCGCATCTTTGACTCCATCACAACGGATAGTGTGTCTATACTTTGCAGGAGATGAAACGCAGTGTGGCAACGCTTTGGAGAAGAGACTTGTGTTGAATAAGGAATAGGTTTCGCTATATAACTTAATTTAGAGTGCGGGTAATGTAATCTGAGATAACTTGTTGATGAATGGAGTACTTCAACCTAATTAATTAATCATCAACCCCAAACCATGAGAGCTGTGATTCAATGTCCATCATTACGAAATGCTCTTGAACACATCTTCACCTCCTTTTCAGTTGATTATCTACGACCGGTACCAACTACAACTCCATCCACATTTAATTGGATCACCCTTCAATTGGCTGATCCTCTCTGGGATTATACCATTGAAGTCAGCCAAGAGCCACTAGTAAGAATCAAGGAGAATCTCCTGAAAGCTCAACAATCCAAATTGTCTCAGAGGGAAGCATAGGAAACCATTGATCTTCTCAATCAAGATCAGAGACTTGTCTTGGAAAGCGGAATCACTCCCAATCAACTCCCCAACCTTATTGAATTCAATCCCGATCTGTCAAGCTTCCTGTTGGCTCGCATCAATCAATGCGGAATCAGCATCCATGAATACTTCGAATGCTTGATCCAAATGAAGATTTCACTACAGAGTTTGGAAGTTGTCAACAAACTCTCCAATTCCATCAAATTGCCTGAAGCCTTCCTCCACATGTATCTGTCCCAGTGCATCCAGTATTGTGAATAATTGCAAGTACACATTATTCCTAAACAACAGCCCAAACAATAGATGGTGTCCAGATATGTGAGATTGGTAGCTGTTTTCATCAAAACCCTCATCAAATCAAAAACCCTAGATCCCAAAAAAATGTTCACTGAAATACAAGGATTCTGCATCGAGTTCTCAAAGATCCCTGAGGCTTCACTGCTATTCAAACAACTCAAAGAGACAGGTGTAGAAGAAAAATAACATCAGTGATATTGATTGAATTATGAGATATTGCGAATTATCTCATTCTAATCCCTTTTTTCTCTCTCTTCTATTTTCCTTTCTCCATTGTCTTTTCTTTCCTTTGATGCCTACCTTTGACGCCTACCCTTAAATATCTTTAAATAGATCATAGTGCGTAATGAATACATAAATATATATCATTTAAAATTGCTGTTCATTTTTGGAAATCATCTTATGATTTAATTCTACCCCTTATCTCCTATTGATAACTTCTAATTCTCTCCAGCTTCTACTCCTATCTAAACTCCTTTAACTTCTTCTCTTCCTTCTAGTACTCTTCCCTGTTCTTACTGAATCTTTATTCTGCCGATGCCCATAGACCACTCTTCTCTAAAGGAACAATATTCGCAAAGGTATCCTTCAAACAAGGTGTTGCTCCGTATCTTGTCGACGGTTTATAATCAGATCTGTTCTTAGAGGCAATGAAGGGTTTTTTGAATTCATCAATAGACTTTTACAATTCAGGTAGAAATGAAGTAGCCGCTATGATGGTGGTTTTGCTCGGTTGGGTGTTGACGTTGATTAATTGAGCCCCATTCTCATCCAGAATGGTCATCCCATTCCTAATCTTTGATGAAAACTCTGTGAAATTTGAGAATCCCTTATTCTCTGGATCGATATATTAAATTAGTAAACGTATTTCATCCTAAGTCAAAATGTGTTTCATTCTTTGTTACAAATCTACTTATGAAACATAACCATCCTGATCTACATCGAATTCCTTAAATATCTTCAATTGTTTCTCTCTCTTATTAAATATTTAATCATCCACTTTCCTTAGAACAGCCTGGACTTGCTTCCTTATATTTGGCAAGTTCATGGACAAGCCAAGATCTCTGCAGTAATAACTCTTAGTAATTTCTGATTGAGTATCTTTGGTTTCTTCAGGTAGTGATCCTTGTAAGATCGCCTTATCTTGAGGAGGCGGGGGTTACTTGATCTATTGTTGTGCTCTTTCGAAAAAGTCATCATCATTTTCGCTTATATAATTAGATATTTATACTCGTAAAGAATTCTCAATACTTCAGATTTGGATTATGTATTATATTGATTGAATTGAACAACACTCAAGAGAGATTCAATGTCGAATTTATGATGCGTTTCATTTACACTATTGAGGAATTGGACAACTAATTTATTGAATTCCTTTTGATTGATTGTATCTCCATTGACCTTCTCCTGCAAATACTCTTGGAAATTCTCTTTATCTGGGAGATACTTCTTTAATTTATTGATCATATTATTGGCTCGATATCTCATTCTTTCCAGATGCCACCCATTCACTTTAGTGAGATCAAAAACATTGATTCGAAATCTACATAATGTAATATTTTAATACTTCTATTTATCCTATTTATTCTTAATTAATTCAATCTTTTCCTTGAGAGCGTATGGATCATCCTGATCAATAGCTATAATATATTTACATAAACTTCCTCTTTCAATTGAAACTATTTCAAATGAGTGATGAATTGTTTGTAATCAATAAATTGATTGTCTCCCCTAAAATTGCTAGCCAACTCCTTAATGTCCTCATTGCTTAAGATCTTCTCGTCAATCCTCAACTTCTTTACCACCTCCTCGAATTTCTTCTGACTCAAAAAGCCTTCTTGCTTCTCATCAGCTTCCAACAGCCACTATCCCAATTTCAATTGCTATTCAAGAATACACACACCATTAATACCCTATTCTTAAGTATGATATTTATTTGATTGTGATGCTTCCTCTGATGAGCCAACTAAGCATCTTAGATCAAAATATTGATGGCAGTATTCTTATCGGTGGTATCTAGTTATTTGAGATCCACGTTCAGAATGTCCTTATCGTTAAATATGAGATCCATAAATTCATCCATTCCCAAATCATTTGATCCATCCTTATCCGCACTAGCCAACAACACCTTAGCTTCGTCTTGATTGATATTAATGCCCATCCTGTTGACCATGTTGTACAAGTTCTTAACACTGATGGCTCCATTAGCATCTTCATCCCAAGAATTGAAAATCTTTTGGAAGTTCTTCCTATTTGCATATCTTCTTCGAATGGATCTCTTGATATCTCTCACCTTCTCCAAATCCACCTTGCCCTCCAAAGTTACTTTGTTTTCCAATCCGACCAGTTGTGTTTCTTGAATGCCTTTCGCATTCTCCTCCATCTTTTGATTTGCCAACTTGGCTTTGTCCCCCGAATTCTGGTCATCCGCTTTGTCAAAATTCCTTGAGATGTCCTTTCGATTATAGTGCACATTAGAATCTCCGCAAAATGGTCGTTTGGATTGGTCTTCCAATTGAGTTTACCTCGGATAACCGATCTGATGGTGATCATATTTCTTTTTTGTGAAACTCATGGTTTCAGCAACAGGGTCTACAAAACTGGATATCATCTTTCTACGACTCTCCAACAATTGAGGGAAGTTCTTCTTGTTGGAACTATTTAATGACTGGATTCTGGGTCTCTCCAATTCAGTCTGATCCCCACTCTCACTCACCTTGGAAATGTATCTACACTTTAATTGCAGTCTTACTTGATGTCCTTATTGGTTTTGCCATGATGATGGATTCTTTCCCTTCTGAGTTGCATGATTATAAATTTTATTTATACTTAATTGTAAGTTATATCATAAATATTAAAATACTCTCAACTGCAACATCAGGTTATAACTACTTCCTACTCGCTCTGTTCCCATAATTGTATCAGGTTCAATATTAAGTTGATGCTTCCATCGTCCTTACTCATGGTAGCTTGGTTGTTCAGAATCTCCACAAAGCCATAATCATCCACCTTCTCCAGGATGATCGACTTAAATTCCCCTGGTAACTTAGGGAATGTAATGAACAACTCAGCGATCTATTTGGTCAAGCAGGTACACAAAAGCAACCTATATTGATTTCGACAACAATTACATCTAGCTAACGTATTTCAAGCAATCGAGGTTAATGAAGATCTCGTTCAGGTGGTAGTCTGACAATTACTAATGGACAACGAGGGTTTATAGTAGGAATAGGTATTCCATGCAAAGTTCCTACTTGAGGATTGAAGATTGGTTGAAGTAATTGTGAAGGAAGGGTAGAAACACTGAGATTGCTTTTTCAGCAATGAAGGCGTGAGGATAGTAAAGTATGTTATTGAAGCACCTGTAGATTATTTCGATTAAGGAGACATCTGCGAGATTCATTAACGAGTTGATCATGGATTCAATCAAACCGATGTCGATCAAATACTGAAGGATGTAATGATCATTATCCTTTTCTGCGAGGAAATTGGCGAAGATCGAAAAGAACTTGTTCGGGAACAGATTCAATTTCAGGATCTTCTCCCAAACGAACTTGGTCAAGGTCAAGGTCAGAGCTGAGGCGACTTTGAATTCAGACAACTTCTACAAGATCTCCAACACTCTCTTATAGAGATTCTCATCCTCCATATGCACCTTGTCTATCAAGTAGGTGCATTGCGAGATGATGCAATTAAACTTATACATAATGAGTGAAAAATCATACATTGTAATGAGGAATGTCAGCGAGATCAATCTCGTTGGATTCCAGCAATTTGCACTCCAACAGCAGAATGGCTTTCCATGCCTTCGCTATGGGGTTTTTGGGATATATTTTAGACCAAACTCTAAATAGTTGAGATCTGAGTATTTCCTCTCTAAAAGTCAATACTTTCCGATTATCCAATTCGAATTAGACGTTTATCAAAATTAGGCAAATCTGATAAATTCATAGTAAAGATTGATTACACTCTCGAGAATCTCACACCATCTATCGAAGTGAATCTGGACTTTATCAGATTATACCATTCTACTCATCAAATCCTTCAGTAGGAGAGTGATCAAGTCGTTCTGCAACAGATTCTCCACTATATCCTTCCGTTCCAAATAGGTGAAATTGATCAAGATTACCAACACTTGGATTATGCACATCAACCTATCTGAGGTCAGATTGATTTCTAACGGAATGCCACTCATTCGAATTATATCGAAGAATAATTTTAAACTGTTGCCATTGCTGCTAAAGTGAGTGACAAATTGATTCAGAACGGGCAAATCAGTTATGTTCTACTCCTCCAACAATTTCAAATAATTCAAATTGTATTGTTTTAACAAGCGAGCTAAATGTTTGAAATCCTACTCCAAATAAGTCTGATAAATGAAATTGATTAGCTCGTCAGGATTGCACCTCTCCACCACTTCCCCATCCTGTCCGATGCTCGTCTGTCTTTTCTTAGAGAAAATCTCCTCGCGAGCCTGCTTTCTGATTTGAACCATAAACTATTCCCTCTTCATTTACAACTCCGAATTCATCTTATATTAATTATATTCTTTCACCAAACATGTACATCAAATTAAATGACATTAAGAGGAAGATGTAAACACTATCATCCACAATATATATATAGAGGAGGATTGCAATACTCAATATTGTCCCCACAAGATGCTATCAATTTAGCAGAAGTCAAAATCTTTAGAGACAAAAATTACGATAAAATGACTGGGAAGAATATCGAACACGGTCCACTTGATTTGCGCATGGGTCAAAGTTTGCGAGACACTCAATGCAGCAGTTGCACATTATTGAATGAATGTCCAGGACATTTTGGGTACATTCCCCTCTAATTGCCAATCTATCACCTCGGCTTCTTTAATCACGTGGTCAAGTGCTTGAAATGCCTGTGCTATGTATCATATTAAACTGAAGTCCTAGAAATGCGGTCAAGTGAGGTTAACGCCCGAAGAGATCAATCAATTGACCCAAAAGATGGTACATTGCATATAAACACGATCCTACAATGCACAGCTGAAGGTCTTCAAGAAGGTCCTCAAGAAATGCCGATCGAACAAAGAGTGTCCCCATTGCTCTTGCAATCAGATCGGAGAAGCCAAAAAACTAGCCAAAGGAGATGCAGGCAAGATCATCTTGGACACCATGGACATCAATGCACTCTATGCCTGGAATCAATTCAGCAACATCCCCAAACAACATCAATTCCTGTTTTGCATCAACCCATTCTTAAACGACCTGTCTGATCTGATCACCTCCATCATACCTGCTCCACCCAACAATATAAGACCCAGCAAAATGCTCAGCAATACCACCAAGGCAGACGAGGATGATTTGACGATGAAGTTGAAAACCATCCTCTACCACAACGATCTCTTGCAGAAGTGGATTAAGGAAGGAAAGGATGGCATGTCAATTCTCAAAACTTAATTCCTGACTCAAGCACACTACTTCCATTACTTCAATAGTGAGACTCCTCGCTTGCCTTAATTCTCAAGCAAGGACGGGAAGGTGGACATACGTGGTATCTATTAGAGACTCAAGGGGAAGCGAGGAAGACTAAGAGGAAATCTATCAGGTAAGAGAGCAGAATTCACTGCGCGTTCAGTCATCTCTCCAGATCCTAATTTAGCTATTGATTAGGTCACAATTCCATAGCATATTGCTTGCATCCTGACAGTACCTGAGACTGTCACAGCCTTGAACATTAAGAAGATGAGAGACTACGTATAAAATGGACCCTCCATCTATCCTGGTGCCAAATTCGTTAAATTGGGAGGAGTCAATTACAATTTGCAATTTGCAAGAAGAGCTCATTTGGCCTTTAAGTTAAAAATCGGAGATGTGGTCGATCGACACTTATTATCAGAAGACATCGTCATCTTTAATCGTTAACCGTCCTTGCATAGAATTTCTATGATGGCCTTCAGAGCCAGGGTGGACAAGTGGCATACTCTTCGATTCAATGAATGTGTGTGTACTCCATTCAATGCTGATTTTGACGGAGATGAAATGAACATACATCTACCACAAACCTACGAGGCAAGATCAGAAGCATTAATTTTGATGGATGTGAAGAAGAATCTCAAAACCATCAAAAGTGGCGAATCCCTTGTTTGCTTACTATAAGATTTCCTTACCACTGCCTGGTTGATAACAAATAAGGATGTCTTTTATTCCAGAGAATAATTTATGTAATTTTGTGCAGCCTTCTCCGATTCGAATGAACAAATAGATTTGCCAGCTCCAACAATACTAAAACCTAAATAATTATGGACAGGAAAGTAAGTTATCAATTCGTTGCTTGTACCAAATCGAAAGACTAGACTTGTATTGAATTTAGAAGCAAAAGAAAGTAATGCGTTTAAAGGAAAGTTGGATTATTTGTGGATGGATCCCGGTGATGGTTATGTAGTATTTGATAAATGTGAATTGGTTTGCGGAAATATCGGTAAGAAGGTGCTGGGAGCTTCGAAATTAGGGTTGTTCTACGCACTCATAAGAGACAATTCGACGTAAATAGCTGCATCAGTCATGCAAAGATTCGCTAAATTGTCTTCGAGATGGATATCGCATTATGGAATGACTATTGGAATTGGGGACGTGATGGCACCCAAATCTTTGATTGAATAGATCCATCAGAGTACTGAACAGAGTTACTTGCAATGCAAACACTATTAAAGAAGTGTGATTGATGCTGATCCTGGGCTGACAGTTGAGTAGACCTTGGAAGCCAAGGTGAATAAGACTCTCTCAGATGTGAGGGAGTAAGTGGGTTCGAAGTGTCAGGAGTAATTGAAGAGTGATAACAAGGTGTTGATTATGTATCTGTGTGGTGCCAAGGGTAGTAATGTGAATGTGGCTCAGATGATTGGTTGTGTGGGACAGTAAGTCATATCAGGAAAGAGAGTTCCAGAAGGGTTTACAGGAAGGACACTCCCACACTTCAAGGATTGTGGCGATCGCTATCCCAATTTAGACATCCTGCATCCCAAGGCCAAAGGTTTTGTCAAGAATAGCTTTTATACGGGAATGGATGCAATTGAGTTCTATTTCCACAATATGGCTGGGAGGGAAGGCTTGACGGATACAGCAGTCAAGACAGCCACTACTGGATATATGCAGCGTAGGTTGGTGAAGATGCTTGAGGATTTGCACATTGCTTACGATCTTACAGTGCGTTCTTGTGACACCAAAGAGATTGTTCAATTTAGGTATGGAGAAGATGGATTAGATCCACTGGCTGTGGAAGATGCAAACGAAGTTATTAAGTTATAGAATCTTTTGACTAATTCGTTCACTGTTCTCAGGAAGAATCAAATATTGTTGAATAAAGAACAGATGCTCATCAAATTGGATGAACTATTTATGATAATAGAGGAGAGACACAAGAAATTCTTGGAAAATTATGAAGCCACCTATGAGAAGGAGAAGAAGAGAGTTTTGGCCTTGTTTAAGAGTACCAACTAATTGGTTTCTGAAAAATAATTGTAATGGTTCATCAGAAGTTGGATGGAACGCTTCTTAAGCATGGTTATGGCACCTGGTACCAGTGTGGGACCCATCACATCTCAATCCATTGGTGAACCAGCTACTCAAATGACTTTGAAGACTTTCCATTCTGCTGGTGTTGCAGGAATGTCCATCACTTAGGGTGTTCCTCGTCTGAATGAAATCATCAATGCAAGTAAGGACATCAAAACACCCCAAATTAATGTCAAATTGATCAATCGACAAGTCATGGATCATGCCAAGTTGTTTGCTAAGTCTGGAGATCCTCAATATGAGTATGCTCATCGTGCAGTCATCCAATCTGCTTAGTAGGCTTAAGATGTCAACATACAAATAGAGCAAACCAAATTGATGTAGATACTCAAGAAAATGGATGAAATTTACACAGCAGATAATTGCTATATAGAACTAGAATTAGATTTTCATTGTCTAAATAGATTGAAACTAGAATTTGTGACACCCAAATATGTGTCTACTCTGATTCTAAAAGAGTTGAAATTGTCACCTGATGATGTCAAATATGATAGCAAATTTATTAGAATCACGGTTAAAAAGAATTCTAAGAAGAAGCAATCAGAAAATCTACTATTCTTGATCAAAGAGCTATAACGAAAACTATTGAGGTTGCACATATACGGTTGTGTAAATATCAAGTAAACTGTCATCTAGGTTACAGACAAGGATGATAAGGAGAATGTCAAGGGAGAAGCCAGGTTGTTTGCATCTGGTATTGGATTCAAAGAAATCCTACGATTGGACAATATTGATTGGAAACGAACAGTCAGCAATCACATCATGGAAATTCAAAGTGCTCTTGGAATTGAAGCTGCTAGATAGAGCATTGTCAATGAAGTGTACACTACCATGTAAAGTCACAGCATTTCCATTGACATAAGACACATCCTATTGTTGGCAGAATTGATGACATTCAAAGGTATTTATTCAATTTTTACTCAACTAAGGAAGAATCCTTGGGTTCACCAGACAAGGAATAGATTAACTCAAGAATTCAGCCTTGATGCTTGCCTCCTTTGAAAAAACTATGGACGTCTTCTTTAATGCTGCCATCCAAGGAAAGTAAGATTCAATGAATGGTGCATCTCAACGAGTAATCATTGGATAGAATGTGCCTCAAGGAACAGGAATGTTTGATCTGATGTTCCCTGTTAAAGAAAACACAATCTTGGAGAGCACAATCAATCAATAGAAGTTTTTGTTTGCTTCTAAATGATACAAATTATAACATTATATCTATGAATATAATATAATTATTATGTGTTTTTGTGAACCAGATTATATTCTCCATGAATTCATAAGTAGATTTCTGTTTCTATCAAATTCAAAGATTCTGGTAATTTTGTTGTCCTATATATTAATAATATAATTCATATGTATGACAAAATTGTCCAATTAATTATCTTCTTAATTATAGAAATTAAATATAATGTCAATTTAAAATGATATTTATAACAGAGATCAAATAAATCTATTTTGTAATTCATTTAATATATAATTCTATTCATCCTCATCGTCCTCCTAAAATAAAGTGTCAACTAAATTAAATTCGTAACCATCCTCTAAAGGTGGCAAACTCTTTTATTTTAAATCTCTCAATAATTACTCTTTTCTTGTATCATTACCAACGAAGATAATATCTTATGGATTCAAAAACTAAAAACTTTTCTTTAGTTATTCCTTATCCTTTTCGACATTTTCGCTCAAATGAAACTTAGTAATTATTATAGTATACAAGTTCTTGAATCTCTAAAATTCTTTATTAATATTTAGGACTTTTTTCTTCATTAGATCAGTCCTCTCAAAATTAACCACTATCAAAATTGATCTCACTCTATTTGGGAATGTATTGAACAATATTTTGTAATTATTAATCTGTTCATCTCTTAAGTCGTAATCTGAATCAAAATCAAAGGACTAAGTATCGACAAAGTAATATTTCAATTCTTTTGATAGTATTGGCTAAAACAGTTCTATTTTGGTCTCCTCATCAAAAATCTTTCTCATTATATACGTTTTCCCATTATCTGCCTAACCAATTATTAGAGACAACGGAATTTTCTCTTCACTCAAACTTTCAGGACTAATCATTTATGTTTCACTTGAACTAGTTACAGAATCATTGAGAATTTTTATTGAAGGTGGCATTGCTGGTGTCTCTTAGGGAGGTACTGAGGGTGGGATTAAAGGAGTTATTGGAGTTATTGGAGATGTTAATTCTTTATTCCAAGTGAAAAAATCTCCATAAAGTCTTTATGTATTTGTACTACTAGTTGCTTTGAATGAGGTATAACTCACTTTATTCTCCAATCCAAACGTTCGACGCTAATTATAGGTACTGTCTATATTTTTTGAAAAGTTATCTATGCTTGATCTGCAATTAGAATATTGATTAGTATGAGTTATTCGGATATTCAAAGAAGGTTACTTACTTTAAAATACTTTAAATCCGATAAAAGTTGACTGATTTAAGTTCCTCATTCTTTAGATATCTTATTTAATCTATTCCAAAAAGTAAAAGAACTCATAATATATTAAAGTCTAATAGAATTAGAAACATATAATGATAAAGGTTATAAACTTTTTGAGGCAGAAAATACTATTTATGATTAAATACTTGTCTGTCCTTAATCTAGTAGAGTTCTTCATATCATTTAATAATCTTCTACATATTGCATTATCAAATCGCAATATTTTGATTCTAAAAACTATTTTAACAATTTCTATTTAATTTTTTAATAATAAACATTTAAGCTTTAACTCCTCTTTTGTTTGTTTTTGAAAATAAGTATTTGCGTGTTATCATAATTTAGAAGAAATTTTTCATCGAATAAGATAGAAATGTAGATAATTCCGTATACAATTCGAAAGATCTAAAAGATTTTATACTCTCCTGCCATAATCTCAGTTCTCCAAAAGAGATCTCTTTTTCCCATTCATAACTCTTCTCGGATTACACTCAAATAAGATAGTCTTTTAGACACTGCTTAAAACTTACTCAATTAAGAAACTCTACAGAATTCTGTAAACTACTATATAAATATCAGATTCAATTATAAAGAGATTCTTTGCTCGAAAAAGTAGAACAAAACACATAATTTAATATATATAATAATTTATAAGCATAAATCAATAATAAACTCACGATCTTACAGCCAACTGTTGTTGTAAAGCATTAAATATTTCCTTTCCTTCTTCTTCATTCTGTCTTTCAAATATTGTATCAGTTAAATCAAATTAATATCCTTCCTCAATCGGAATTAAACAATCTGAAGTTCTTATTTAATCCAATAATTCTTCTTTAGTTGTTTCTTGACCAACAAATAAAATTGACTTTGCTTTAAAAAGTTTCAAACCTCTTTATAAATCGATTTTGTCTTACTCTTCGTCATCACTTAAATCAAAATGAGTAACCACAAGGCTAATTTAACTCTAAAACTTCTTAAAATAGGGATAAATATTCATTATAGACCTTTTCATCAAGTCGGTTCTTTCGAATTTTACAACCAAGAATAATGTAGCCACTTTATTTGGCTTGCTATCAAATATACTTTAAAATTCTTTTATTTGCTACTCCCTGTGTTCAATATCATTTTTGAAATCAAAATAGCTTGTATCTACAATTTCATATTACAAGGCTTCCATATCATTCATTTTATTATACAATTATGTTTTACCAACACCAGCTTCTCCAATTAATAATGCAACAGGGTATTCTTTAGTTTAAGCAGGCTGTGGTGGCTCTGAAGGATTTTCAGGTTCTTCAAGGTTGGGTTCTATAAGATTTTGATCTAGCTAAGGTACCCGTTAAGGAAAAACAATGTATTTCAAAGTACTTAGTAGATGCATAATGAATTTCATAAATCTAATGATTAGCTAAATTAATAGAAAGCACCTTATCAAAGATATTGCGAGAAAGTTCCAAAATAGGAATAGGATGAAAACTTTATTGTATAAAAAATTAACAGTAATTAAAAATGCCTTTTTAAAAGGAGCCATGTATTTCATAAATAAAGTAGCACCATACTGAAGCACACATTTTAATTGACTATAGTGTTAAGATAATTAAGCAAAATATGGTTCTGTGTATTGATTATTCTTTTAAAACTCCTCTCTGATGCAGGTACAAATTGAATTCAAAGCTAAAAGAGTATTTTCAAAAACTTTTTAAAACATAAGCGTAAAAATGTTCTTCATGTAATAATACGAGGATACTGCTTTAGTTTTAAGGTATATTATCAAAATTGATTTTAGAGAATAAAAAAAGGATAAAACTAAATAAATAATGCTATCTAAATTATGAGAAAATTTTGTTTTGGCTGATAGACATTTACCTTTGAAAATATTTTTGTAATGGCATAAATTGCTTTACTTGGGATTGGATTCAATCAATTAAGGAACTTAAGCTATTATGATATTTTATGAATCGTTCAATTAGGTTAAAGAGATGGATTAAGAATTTATATTATTTGTTTAATCCTATGCTTCCAAATATTTTTCTTCTGTTTTTTATTCAACCTAATTTTCAGATGATGTATTTTCATATTTCTATTAAACAATTAGTTTTTATTAATTAGACAATGCCTATTCAACCTATAATTCTGAAAAATCAGCATCTTTTATCTACTGAACCTATAATTCTGAATTATCAACTTCATATTTCTATTCAACCTATAATTCTGAATTATCAGCATCTTATTTCTACTAAACCTATAATTCTGAATCATCAGCATCTTATATCTATTCAACTTATTATTCTGAATTATCAACTTCTTATATCTATTCAACTTATTATTCTGAATTATCAACTTCTTATGTCTATTCAGCTTATAATTCTGAATTATCAACTTCTTATATCTATTCAACTTATAATTCTGAATTATCAGCTTCTTATATCTATTCAACTTATTATTCTGAATTATCAGCTTCTTATTTCTATTCAGCTTATAATTCTGAATTATCAACTTCTTATATCTATTCAACTTATAATTCTGAATTATCAGCTTCTTATATCTATTCAACTTATTATTCTGAATTATCAGCTTCTTATTTCTACTCAACTTATAATTCTGAATTATCAACTTCTTATATCTATTCAACTTATAATTCTGAATTATCAGCTTCTTATATCTATTCAACTTATTATTCTGAATTATCAGCTTCTTATTTCTACTCAACTTATAATTCTGAATTATCAACTTCTTATATCTATTCAACTTATAATTCTGAATTATCAGCTTCTTATATCTATTCAACTTATTATTCTGAATTATCAGCTTCTTATTTCTACTCAACTTATAATTCTGAATTATCAACTTCTTATATCTATTCAACTTATAATTCTGAATTATCAGCTTCTTATATCTATTCAACTTATTATTCTGAATTATCAGCTTCTTATTTATACTCAACCTATTATTCTGAATTATCAACTTCTTATATCTATTCAACTTATTATTCTGAATTATCAGCTTCTTATTTCTACTCAACTTATAATTCTGAATTATCAACTTCTTATATCTATTCAACTTATAATTCTGAATTATCAGCTTCTTATATCTATTCAACTTATTATTCTGAATTATCAGCTTCTTATTTATACTCAACCTATTATTCTGAATTATCAACTTCTTATATCTATTCAACTTATTATTCTGAATTATCAGCTTCTTATTTCTACTCAACTTATAATTCTGAATTATCAACTTCTTATATCTATTCAACTTATAATTCTGAATTATCAGCTTCTTATATCTATTCAACTTATTATTCTGAATTATCAGCTTCTTATTTATACTCAACCTATTATTCTGAATTATCAACTTCTTATATCTATTCAACTTATTATTCTGAATTATCAGCTTCTTATTTCTACTCAACTTATAATTCTGAATTATCAACTTCTTATATCTATTCAACTTATAATTCTGAATTATCAGCTTCTTATATCTATTCAACTTATTATTCTGAATTATCAGCTTCTTATTTATACTCAACCTATTATTCTGAATCATCAGCATCTTATATCTATTCAACTTATAATTCTGAATTATCAACTTCTTATATCTATTCAACTTATTATTCTGAATTATCAGCTTCTTATATCTATTCAACTTATAATTCTGAATTATCAACTTCTTATTTCTACTCAACCTATTATTCTGAATCATCAGCATCTTATATCTATTCAACCTATTGCTCTGAATGATCTACTTCATATTTCTATTCAAACTATTATTCTGAATGATGGCTTTCTTATTTCTATTCAACTTATTGTTCTGATTAATCGGAATCTTATTTTTATTCAATCTATAATTTTGATTAAATAACTACTTATTTGATCTCTAATAATTTTTCTTCTAAATCAATTTCATTTTATTAATCATCCTACAATTATTCTTCACCATTTTGTGCATGATTCTCTTCAGACAGTTCTTTATTTTTCACTTCCTTTTAAATAATCTAATTGCTATTATCGTTACTTTCTTCCTCTATTTTTATATCATTATTCTTTATCAATTATTCTTCCATCCCATTATCAATAAATTCACTTATTTAACAATCCTTTTCTATAGAAACTTCTTTTTCTATTTGTAAATTTTCTCTTTCAGTCTTATAATTTTATTACCTAATAGAATTATTATTAATATATGATAATTCATTCTTAATCACTTCATTACTCTTTCTATCTGAAAGATTCATTTCTTAATAACTTTCTATATCCACCTACATCTACTTATGACAATCGCGATCAAATTCATCAATTTTTAAATTTTATGATAAATCACTCATTATCGTCTAAGTTTAATGTTAAGAATCAGACTCATCATCTTACAATTCTCTTGAATCATTATGCCTGCTCTATTCTCCTTATGTATCAACAACTTCTGAACCTGATTCAGTTGAATCCTTCTCCATAATAATCTTTTACTATCCTTCATAGATATAATCTTAAGATGTATTTTATGCTTCTTGCATTTTAATATTATTATCATCGATTTCCTGCTCTGATCAACATTAATAGCCTGCTTTGATAATAGAATTTTGTCTTTTAAGTACTAAATTTAATTTAATAGAATTTTCATAAAAGAATTAAAATAACCACATCTTCTTTGTATTAAAAATTAGTTCAAATCGTTATTAGTGGAGGGGAATGTAATCATAACAAATTCAAAAAAAAGATAATTTTTTAAAATTTACTTAATCACTCTTGATATTATTATAATTTATCATATACTTCTCTTTAGACCACTTCTAATGTGGGTTTATCTAATTCCTTTAGAAGAGATAGGATGGCGCATAATATGTTCGAATTTCTTTCTTCATCAGCATAATCTGATTTCACGACTTGTCTTGATAATTGTTATTGTTATTATTATTGTTATAGAAATAATTGTGATTATTGTTATTGCTACAGTTATTATTGATATTATTATTGTTGCAAATATTATTATTATTCTCTTTCTCTTTATAATTGCTATTATTGTTATTGATAGAACTGTTACTATTATTGTGGCTATTGATATGATTGCTATAATGATTGTCGTTATTGATTTGATTATTATTCTCGTTAATTTGAATATCTTCCTCCGCCATTATTTGGAGAGTATTGATTTGGTTTAATAACTTCAACATATTGTGGCACTTCTTCCTCTACTCTTTGAATCTTTGTTGGTGGGCTTTACGAAATTCCATATTACAATTATTACTAAGCATTTGCTCTGTCTTATTGACTAATGACTACATCATCCAATTTTTCAAGTGTTGAAGAATTGCAAATTACAGCATCTCTATAATTTGGATGATCAGCAATTGGATTTTCTATTATTTGATTAAATTATACCTTGAAGCCATAAGACTTTCAATTTCGGTAAGTGTTATAGGAATTGCAATTCTGTAATACTTGAAATATTGTTCTTTCTCAAGTAGAGTTCTTTTATATTCTTGCATTTTGCGATATCAGCAAGAGTAGTAATCCTATTCACAGACAAGGAAAGAACTTCAAGATTAGGGAGTCTTTCAATAATTGAGATGTCATCAAGATCGTTGCCCCATAAGTTTAGTGATTTGATGCTGTACAAAGCTTCTGTCTTAGCTTTCTAGGCAATCAATGTTTAAGTTAGAGGTTTAGACATAATTTGTGATGGTTATATTAATTTTAATAATCAATTTTATAGTTTGTCAATTATTTATTATAATGATATTCCTTCTTTTTCTATCTCAAGGTAATGCTCTAGTTTAGAAATCTAATCTTGTTCATATTGATCAAGCAGTGATTTAATTGATTTTATTGTTTCTTCGATTAATATGCAAAATGCATAGACGTCGTTTTGAATTTGAAATTTCTTTGATTGTTTGATCTGAGGGTCAATTGATTGGCAATCAAGATCATATAACTAGTTTTAATCAATTGTAAGATGTTATGAATAATCCAAACAGTTCAATTTAATCTTTCCATTTGTTTCGTATATTTATGATAATGGTATATATAATAGACATATTTAAGAAGTGTGAATTTATAGCAAGATAGTGGCTATCTCTTTGAAAAAAGGTTTCCATTACACGAGTTTGTTTTATCCAATTTTTTATGCATCTTCGACAAAAAAATTAAAAGTGACCGCCGTTTCATTTTGATTGATTTGGTTAATCTCGATATTGAAATCTATAAGTCTCAATATGAATTCATGTTTATTCAATATTGTCCAGTTTATAAATTGTTTCATTCTTTATATTATTTCTGAAAAGCTATTACCAGAATCATTAGAAATTACTATTATGTAAGATTAAAGAACTTTCTTTTCTATTTTTAATGGTTCGAAATAATTTGTGTACTTAATAAATCGTTTCATTACTTTCAGATAGGTATAGAGATTTTTAACATTCCTCCTATTTTGTTAAATTTCAATTAGATCAAACATCATTTCATTTAATTATTTTACTTTAGGATTATTTATTTATTGCAAATAAAAGAAGAGTCTTTTTAAAACCAATACAAACGTAATTCTTTATTACAAAGGTTTTGTACAATCTAAAATTAGCTTTGTTATCAGTTCATTTTTTATTTCAGAAATAATGGTTTTATGATATGATTAAAATTCTCCAATCTTTCCTTAAACTTGTTGATAATTAAGTTCTTAAAATGGGATAGATCCAGAAAAATATTAAAATAATGAAACCCCAAAAGAATAAACATCGTTTTTCTTGCTTTAATAGCTGTTGTTAACCAAATCGGGATCTATGTATTTTATAGTCATCTATTTTACGCCTGTAGTAAGAAAATAAGAGGCTTAAGAATACTTTGATAATCCAAAATCAGCTAATACAGGATTTTTTTTTATTGGATCTACTAAAACATTGTCAGGTTTTAAATCGAGATGGAGCAATTCTTTGTCAAATTGTAAAGTAGCTAGTCCTAAAGTCAACTTGTAAACATATTTGATTTTATCAATTTCTTCCCATTTTAATAACTATTGATAATTATGGTAGAGTTTTGTTATAAGGATTATTTTATATACTTTATTCTACCCTTACAATTTTTCAAACTTGAATCCTAAGTGCTCAATTTTTAAACAATACTTAATCTTTGAAAGAGTGACATCGCAAACTATACAGATTTCTAAAAGTTTATTTTAAATTTCCAATTTCTCGTCAACATTTATGGTTTCCCCTTATCCTTTATACTCAAACTATATGATTTTGGCTGCGTATTCTTACCCTTAAAAACAGAATTTGTAAACTTCACTATTTCCTCCTTTACCAATATTCTCCCTTAAGTCATTGTTGTTGAATAACTCAGAGCTTTCATATTTCAGAAACTAAGTTTTTTTTACAAATTCATCTAATGTTTTTTCTAAATGTCCATCCTCTTCAGTTATAATGTCACTCTTTAAATTTAGATAAAAAAACTCGACATCCTTTCTTATTGGAAAATTAAAATTCCATTACATTTTTAATAAAATATTCTCTTCATTTGATATTTAATCTAGAACACTGCTTGTTTCACTTTCAACACCATCTGCTATTTATGATTGAACAATCTTACTCTACCCATTCATTCTAGAATTTTCACTTCTAACAGTTGTAGATTGTTCACCTGATTTAATGCTTTGATCCTCTAATTAATCTTATTATGATTTCAGCAATTTAGTTGATTATGTCAATCTCGGATCTATTTCAATTGTGTTGACATATTCTAATTCTCCTTCCATTTTTTCTGTGACTTGTTATTAATTATATCGTCTTAATAGCACTTGTTAAAACATTTAAGCAATCATTCTATACTAATTTTGAGATTAAGCCAAATTTCTAAAACTATTTGTCGCATTTTATTACACTTGCTATTATTGACTTTTCTCAAAACCACTTTTTTCTAACGAACTTCTCTCTAATGAACTTTTATCAAGTTGGATTTTCTACAACATTGCACAATTAAAAAAGCAGCTTGGACTAATATCTTTTTTATAATTTTCAATTGCTTCTTAATATTAACCCCAATATTCTAAAACCTACCCAATCATTTTGTGGTTATTGTTTTCAGTTGCTATTTTGTATGCTTGTTTGAAGTCATGAATAAAAAAATAGATTTAAGATTTCAATTATTTATTGAAGAAATCTTTTTCTGCTAGAAAAATTCTTAATAACGGATAAAAGTTAGGATTTAAGTATTACAGAATGTAAATTTCTCTATGGCGAACCAGTACATTGATTATCAGAATCTCCTCTATTGCTCTATAGTAGCTACCAATTTCAATTAACTGATTAGTTTTCTTATTTGTTGAATCAAAAATTGAAATCAAATTATTTAACAGACCCTACTTTTTAGATTCAATATTGTGTCTTTACAAACAACATCTTTACGTTACTTATAAAATGTGTTCCAACTAATTTATGCCCTCTTTCTCCTAATATATCACACCTTGCTGTTAAACAAGCCTAAAGAATTCATACTATAACAAACTAAAAGGCCTTTATTAACAATTTTTATGATTGCTTACTAAGTGAAGTGTGGAAATCTTTATTGTAATATGTTTCAATTTATCTATTTATTTTGTGTATGCACTAACTAATAATTGCAAAAACAGACAAGAATTATAGAGATTTCTGTTGCCTGGTTAATAAAACTCTACATTCTTTTCTTGATATTATTACATTAGGTCACCTAAGTAGATAAACTTCTTCAACAAACCTTAAATCTATCCTTGCAAGAGTTGAATTTTGCACATTTTATAATAAATATAGACTCTAAATTTTTCTTTGTGTAAATTTGATATTTGTTTGTACAATTTATGAAAAAAGCCTAATGCATATTCCCAAAGTCTTAATTTGGACAAGCATTTTCCAACTAAGACTAAATTGAAAAAGAATTTATTTGTATTTCCTGCAAGGATTATAATTTGATCCAACAATTACTCTTACAAGGAAGGTTGTTTCATGCAAAAGAAATTCTCAAACTATTTGTAATCCAATTATATTAAGCTAAAAATAAGGATACCTGCTTGCAAATGATCAAATTTTACTGTTAAGTAATCATAATCGTAGTTATTTGTTAAAAAGGAGATAGCAACTTTCATTTTTGATTCTTCAATTGTGTTTTCAATCTCCTTCTAATGTTTAAGTTAGATAAATTCAAAAGCATTGATGATGATTTCAAACTTTTTTTAAGCTTAAAACTTTATAAAATCATCCTAGCTCTTCTATGAGCTCACTGCAAATATAGAGCAATCTTAATAAAACATTAGGTTCAATAATTTTAGCAATTTCTCCCCTTTTGTGTAGCTACCTATTAAACTCATCGTTTTCTCTAAATCAAAGGCAAGAAATTATTTGGACTACATTTCTAATTTTGAATGAAACATTTCTAAATAATCAAAGGCCTTATCCTCCTCATGATTAATAGTTTTAGCTACTGCTGTTAGAAATAAATCCCATTCATTTTCACATTCTAACTTAATGCAATCATTTATATTCAATTTTTACCCTATTACAAACATTAAAAACAATGGAATCAAAGAAATTACCTAATTTGTGTTCTTTATCTGAATTCCATTTATTGGATACAATAACATTTTTGCAATTGCATAATTCAACTCAACTTCAGAATATTTAGCTACTCTAGTAAGCTGATAATAAGTCTTATCAAAAATTATTTTATAGAAAAAATTAATGATTCCAAAATCCTGCTTTTTGTATATGTATATTATCTCTCCAATAAGCTGTGAAAAGTAGGTATTTTTTAGCTCTTCTATTTATAATGTCTACTCTTAGAGCATTTGATGAAAATTTAATTATAATAATTAATAGTGTAGAATATATATAGAATTATGTGAACTCAAAGTAGGTAAAAGGAAGGCATCCAAACAGGAGGGTAGAGGAATTGCTTAATTTCATTAACCACCTTAAATATTGAGTACATATACTTTACGATTCCATAATCTACAATATTTTGTAGGACTTAATTTTAACTTACTCATCTTGATAACCCATATATTTTATTCTTTTGCTGATAATAAAAGTGGTTTATTTCTCTTCCTTCCATTTTGAATGGATCGATTTACATTTCTCTATTGCCAGAACTTGCATTCTCTGTTTAATGAAAAATATCATTTCCATTAATCTAAGGAGATCTTTATGATACATCATGTTGAAAATGAGTACTTTTTCTATTTCTCTACTCTTAAAAAGAGTGATTAATATTGAATTGAGTGGGATGTTACTTTTTCATGCTTAATTTAAGCAAGAGTTACTTTTTCGACTCTGCCTAAATAGCAAAATTTGACTTATGCTACCTTTTTGAACTTTCTAAAGATTAATATTAGAGACTTTCATCAAAAAGATTCAACAAATCAAATTGAATAAAACCTTTTTTGGATGAAAATACATATCATGGTGACTGGTATTGTGAGATATATTTTAAACAAAGCTTTCTGCATTGGATTCTTAAATTTCATTTAGAATTGGTCTTCAATTTGATCTAAATCTGGTTCATCTGCAATTTCAGAATAAGTTTCTTAATTCTCTAAGATTTTTTAAATTTGATGCTACTAAGGAAATTCATTTAATGAAATCCTAGCCTTTTCAAAAGTTTAAAGCTAATTCTATTTCCAATTACCTTTGAATATCATTCCAAACAATCTCACCATAACGAAATCGTTTATCTTCTATAAAATTACCCACATACACAGTTCCGTTTGAGTATTCAAAAATTCCCTCACAGCATTACTTATCATTTGCATAATATCCTTTATAACAATTTTTTCCACTCTAAGTTTTACTTTACCATGTTCCATAACCATTTCTCAACCCACTTTCAAATTGTCCCTGATAACAATTTCCATTACTCCAAATATACTCTCCCCTACCATTAGGCTTCCCATTTCGAAACTCACCAATATAAAAATCCCCATTCTCCAAATACTCCTAACCTACTCCATATTTCAGATCAATAGTTACTTTCCCTACATTTCTAATAACTTTTAAATATTGAAATACATGAAACCATTAATATGCAAGCAGGAACCACAACGTTTTCCATTATCCCATTAACCCATATAGCAGTCTTGATGAAGTCCTTAATACAATCCAATGCCATGCTAACATATTAAATCTCACTCATTACTTTTTTTCCTTGATACATCTGCCCAATGTAATTCTGACTTTTTGACCAATTAATTCCTTCTCCTTGTGGTAATTCATTTACATAATTTCCATAATAATATTATTTCCTTTCAGAATTTCGAATCTATTCCTTCCTTTTTATTCTTCTCAAACTAGCCCTCATATATTTATAGTGTCTATTTTATTATAATTCCTTGTCCTTACCGATATCCATCAACTATTTTTCCAAAATAAGCTGCATTTTTATATAATTTTTATTTTGCTATCTTTAACTGAACTCATTTGGAGNCTCTATTGCCAGAACTTGCATTCTCTGTTTAATGAAAAATATCATTTCCATTAATCTAAGGAGATCTTTATGATACATCATGTTGAAAATGAGTACTTTTTCTATTTCTCTACTCTTAAAAAGAGTGATTAATATTGAATTGAGTGGGATGTTACTTTTTCATGCTTAATTTAAGCAAGAGTTACTTTTTCGACTCTGCCTAAATAGCAAAATTTGACTTATGCTACCTTTTTGAACTTTCTAAAGATTAATATTAGAGACTTTCATCAAAAAGATTCAACAAATCAAATTGAATAAAACCTTTTTTGGATGAAAATACATATCATGGTGACTGGTATTGTGAGATATATTTTAAACAAAGCTTTCTGCATTGGATTCTTAAATTTCATTTAGAATTGGTCTTCAATTTGATCTAAATCTGGTTCATCTGCAATTTCAGAATAAGTTTCTTAATTCTCTAAGATTTTTTAAATTTGATGCTACTAAGGAAATTCATTTAATGAAATCCTAGCCTTTTCAAAAGTTTAAAGCTAATTCTATTTCCAATTACCTTTGAATATCATTCCAAACAATCTCACCATAACGAAATCGTTTATCTTCTATAAAATTACCCACATACACAGTTCCGTTTGAGTATTCAAAAATTCCCTCACAGCATTACTTATCATTTGCATAATATCCTTTATAACAATTTTTTCCACTCTAAGTTTTACTTTACCATGTTCCATAACCATTTCTCAACCCACTTTCAAATTGTCCCTGATAACAATTTCCATTACTCCAAATATACTCTCCCCTACCATTAGGCTTCCCATTTCGAAACTCACCAATATAAAAATCCCCATTCTCCAAATACTCCTAACCTACTCCATATTTCAGATCAATAGTTACTTTCCCTACATTTCTAATAACTTTTAAATATTGAAATACATGAAACCATTAATATGCAAGCAGGAACCACAACGTTTTCCATTATCCCATTAACCCATATAGCAGTCTTGATGAAGTCCTTAATACAATCCAATGCCATGCTAACATATTAAATCTCACTCATTACTTTTTTTCCTTGATACATCTGCCCAATGTAATTCTGACTTTTTGACCAATTAATTCCTTCTCCTTGTGGTAATTCATTTACATAATTTCCATAATAATATTATTTCCTTTCAGAATTTCGAATCTATTCCTTCCTTTTTATTCTTCTCAAACTAGCCCTCATATATTTATAGTGTCTATTTTATTATAATTCCTTGTCCTTACCGATATCCATCAACTATTTTTCCAAAATAAGCTGCATTTTTATATAATTTTTATTTTGCTATCTTTAACTGAACTCATTTGGAGAGTGATCGGTTTGTAGTTGTAAAAAATTGAACTGCCATGTCTTGAGTTGGAAATTCAACCTGATTTATTTGTTTGGGTATTGGAAATTTAGTTTTAATTTGTAAAATTAACATGTGTAATTATTGTAGAATGGGGGTTTAATATATTTCTGACAATTTAGAGTAATCCTATTCATCTAAATTAGAGAATAATAGCTAAATATTTGATTATTTTATCATTAATAAAAGTTATAGCAATCAAGAATGCCTTAATGAAATTCTAACTATATTTGATGTTGTCATAAGATAAATCAATTATAATATTAATAAATTCTAAAATATAACTAGTTCACATCATTTTTTAGGACAAGTAAGTTTTCAGTTTTGGTTATGACTCTTGTATATTCGTATTCATGTTGCAATTTTCCTTGTCATTGTTTATGATGTCGCTTAACTTCTTATCGAGAGCTGTTAACAACTTGTGATAAATCTATTGTTCGCAAGGAACCGATTCTTTATTTCTTAATTGTTCATAGGTTTTCTAGATTTGACCAATCAAATTTAATGCTTGCTTATTCGGTATCAAGAGTTTCATCTTGTTTACTAAATATTCCAAGCCTTGAAGATCTTAGAGTAATGAGACACAAAGTTAAGTTTACTCTTAATTTTCATTTTATTAATACAACTACTCCTCCAATTCACTTATCTTAGATACACTTTCCTCGTACTTCTCTTGCAAATCAAGAAATTGCTCTTGTTAACATTAGAAATAATGCTTTTGTTATTAATATAATTCCTTGAATTTCTACAACTAAAGTTATAATTCGCGATTCTCCCTTTCTAAGCTATTCTGATCCATGGATGTCTTGGGGCGTTCAATTTCAATCGATTCATATCTGTTTAATCTATTATCTGATTTAATCTGAAACATTTTCAGTTAATTTTATTTATATAAAAAAAATTAGAAATAAGTTTCTATTATATTTTAATATTCCTTAACATATCACTTTAAAGGAAGCTTAGTAACTTTTATTAAAATTTAAGTTTATAATAAAGATTTAAGAGTATAAAATGATTACACACATAGTTATTTATAGATTGAACCTAAAGTTTAATGTGAGTAGAAAAAGTAGTTTTTTAAAAATATAACAAAAACTAATTGAATGAAATATATATCCTGAAGTATTTGATATAGTGGTTTAATTATTTTCTGGTTCTAATTTAATTTCTTTAGTTAAGAGTGAAGATCATTCATTTAACTTTCATGGAATCCATAAATAATCAATAAAATGATAATCTCTTGGATTTCCAAATATATTTGTAATTTGTAAGTTAATCACTAATAATTATTTAAATTTTTATTTCTCCAATATAAAAATGAGTCAATCAGATTTAGATAGACAAATAGCTTAACTTAGAAATTGTGAAAACATAACAGAAGGGGAAGTTAAAGCCTTATGTACAAAGGCGAGGGAAATTCTTGTTGAAGAGAGCAATGTGCAGAGAGTTGATGCTCCAGTGACAGTATTAATATTGTAATATTAGATCTGCGGAGATATTCACGGCTAGTTCTTTGATTTAATGGAGTTATTTAAGGTAGGTGGGGATTGTCCTGACACTAACTATTTATTCTTGGGTGACTTTGTTGACAGGGGGTTCAATAGTGTGGAGACATTTTTATTATTATTGGCTTTGAAAGTGCGCTATCCAGACAGGATAACATTGTATATTTATAAGTTATGTAGGATACGTGGGAATCATGAATCTAGACAAATTACTTAAGTTTATGGTTTCTATGATGAGTGTCTCAGAAAGTATGGGTCATTAAATGTTTGGAGATATTGCACAGACATTTTTGATTATTTGAGTTTGGCTGCTGTTATTGAAGAGAAGATATTTTGTGTACATGGTGGATTATCCCCTTCAATAAAGACAATGGATGATGTTTTAGAAATTTAATTATGTAGATCCGAGCAATCGATCGTAAATAGGAAGTACCTCATGATGGAGCAATGTGTGATTTGATGTGGAGTGATCCAGATGGTATCTTGAATTTAGGATTATTATAGAGATTGAGGGATGGAATTTGTCTCCAAGAGGTGCTGGATATTTATTTGGAGGAGATGTTGTGGATGATTTCAATAGGAAAAATAACATTGAATTAATATGCAGGGCTCATCAATTAGTGATGGAAGGCTATCGAGTGATGTTCAATGAATAACTAGTCACAGTCTGGAGTGCTCCAAATTATTGTTACAGGTATATCTTTGCATTGAATTAGATGCGGCAATGTGGCTTCAATTCTGGAGTTGGACGAAAACCTTACTAAACAATACAAGATATTCGAAGCAGCATAGGAAAACAGAGGATTACCAGCCAAGAAACCAATTCCTGATTATTTTTTATGAATAAATATTTATGAGTGATTTAGATTAATGGATAGCTAAATTAAAGAATTGCCAATTTCTAACCGAGCAGGAGGTGATATAGTTGTGTACTAAAGCAAAGGAAATTCTAATCTCAGAAAGCAACGTAGAAATTGTTCACACTCCAGTCACTGTATATATTGTCATCACAATAGGTTTGTGGCGATATTCATGGATAATTTCATGATCTGATTGAATTATTTAAAGTGGGAGGAGATTGTCCTGACACTAATTATCTTTTTTTGGGGGATTTGGTTGACCGCGGATTCAATAGTGTAGAAACCTTTCTTTTATTATTGGCATTCAAAGTTCGTTTTCCAGATAGAATCACCATGTAATTGTTACTTTTCATTTTAAGAATAAGAGGAAATCATGAGTCAAGATAAACTACTTAAGTTTATGGATTCTATGATGAATGCCAACGTAAATATGGTTCTGCAAATATTTGGAGACATTGCACTGATGTTTTTGATTATCTAACGATTAGTGCAGTCATAGAAAATAGAGTATTTTGTGTACATGGAGGATTATCTCCAAATATAGTTGAAATTGATGATGTACCAATCTTTCGTAATATTTTATAGGTTAAATCTTTGGATAGAAAGTAGGAAGTTCCTCATGAAGGAGCTATGTGCGATCTTTTATGGAGTGACCCAGAAGATATCATAGGTTGGGGAGTATCTCCAAGAGGAGCTGGATATATATTTGGAGGAGATATTACTAAAGAATTCAATAGGACCAATAATTACGATTTTATATGTCGCGCTCATTAACTTGTATTGGAAGGATATAAGACGATGTTTGATGATTAACTGATAACAGTCTGGAGTGCCCCAAATTACTGTTACCGTGTAGGAAATTAAGCTTCAATATTGGAGTTGGATGATAACCTAGAGAAAAAATTCAAAATTTTCTTAGCAGCTAATGTGGAATAACGAGGATTGATTGGAAGACATCCTGTTCCTGATTATTTTCTGTGATATAGCTATTATCGATACAATTTTTGATTTCATTCTGAAGCATACGGCTTACTCAATAAAGGCTTTAATTCCTTATACAAATATTAATTTGATCACTTCTTCTTTTGAATAATATCTACCTTAAATCCTTTCTTTATCTCTATGTTTTCTCGCTACTATTGCCATTCTTAGATTCTTTATTCTATAGTTGAATTTCTTTCATTTACTATGGTTATAGTTTTAGCAACAGTATTACATCTAATTGCGAATTAAATTGGTTATTTAGGTTTTCAACTACTCATTCAATAAAATTATACAAGTAGTAATACAATAATTTCTAAAAATCTTTTATTGAAATCTTGTATTAATAGGTAATACAAATAGACAACAATTTAACTTTATATAATATATTAATAAAATATGGGGAGCTGCAATTGTATTCCGAAAAACCTAGGAGAAGAAGAATTATAAACTCAAAAAGTTAGTAATGAACATTAAATTATCGATAAAGAGAAACAATAAGATACAGAATCATTAACTCATGGTTGATTTTATTCTTCTTATTCAGAGGACAATAAACCAGCTAATGATGAATATCAAGAGCTTGTTTAGAAAACCAAAGGGATTCGAAAAAAACTTCCAAGAATCAACATGATTAATGGAGGTTATTACGAAGGCGAATGGTTCAATTGTAAAAGGGATGGCTTTGGCTTGCATGTAAACTTAATAAATTCATAAGAGACTTGGGCTGATGGTGGCTATTACGAAGGGGAATGGAAAAATGATAAAGCTGAGGGCAAAGGGAAATTAGGTATTTCTATTATCCTCAAAAACAATAGTTCATGGAGATGGAGATATTTATGAGGGATAATGGATAAACGATACTGCAAATGGAATAGGAAGTTACGTACATGCTGGAGGTGCTAGATATGAGGGAGAGTGGATGAATGATCTCTTACATGGAAAGGGAGTTGAAAGTTGGCCTGATGGTTCCAAATATGATGTAAATAATCCTCTAAATCTAAAGGGAATGTATACTTTTGGGAAAAAGAATGGAAAGGGAAAACTCTAATTTGCAGACAACAGTATTTATGAGGGAGATTTTTTGGATAATGAAATAAGTGGATTTGGGAAATATACTTGGTATGATGGAAAAATCTATAATGGAAATTGGTTAAATAATAAGATGAATGGTTATGGTGAAACAATCTGGCCTGATGGAAAGAGTTATAAAGGGTATTATTTAGATGATAAAAAACATGGTTAAGGGGTTTTTTGTTGGAATAATGGCAGAACATATGATGGAGAGTGGGCAATGGGGAAATAACATGGAAAAGGCGTGATCATTACTGAAACTGGAGAAAGAATGCTTGGAATCTGGGAAAATGGTCGAAAAATTAAAATTGACTCGGATAATTATTAAACAGCTGAAGCAGAAACTTGATTATAAAGATATTTTATTATATTCTTTTCCTTACTTTAGAATCATTTTGCTTTAAATTTTATCCAAACTATTATTTCAATTAAATCTATTTTTCAAAATATCAAAAATAGATTTTTGTGGTATCTAAAAAAAGATAAATCTATTTAATGAGCAAAATGAATTAATTATCATGCTTATTATTTTGCTCCAAGTTCAAGGCCTCATTGATTTGATGATGTAAGAATGTTAATTCTTTGCTTTATAACCTTAATCATGAGGTCAATAGTAGAACTATTTATTTTATAAAGTTGGAGAGGACGATTGGGTATATTTGAGTACATTATGAAGTAGAGGCAACACTTTATAGGATGGGTATTAAGGCTATTAGCATTTTTAGAAAAAATTTGTTTTAAAGTCTTTCCAAAAATAGGACAAATTTGAATATTCTATTTACTTTGTATTAAAAAAATGGCTCAATTACTGAAAAATAGACCCATTTTTTCTTATATACTTAAACCAAAATTGTTCAAATCGATTAGCTTGATGTTAATTCTTAAGAGCAGCATGTATATACTCCTCATCTTTAAAATTGTCAATTTCCAGAGTTTCCCAATACTAAGCTTCTTCTTCCTCCTGTTTATGTTATCATGAAGCCTATTAAATGTTATCTTTCGATTAGATTATTAATTTAACTAAAATAAGATTACAAATTTTTTAGAATAAGAAAATTATAGAAAATATTGAACTGATTAGGATTTGAAATTCTATTTGATTTATCTTGCTGGGGTAAGTTGTTGATGAAGTATCTGTGAATTCTACAATATTAAAATTGAAAATTAGTCTTTTCCTAAACATGTTATTGTTTGTTTTTTAAATAGAATTAGAGCTAATTTTTAGATTTTATAAACAAAAATTTAGCAAAAAATACATTAATTTAACAATGAAAACAATCTCCATAATCGCAATCATAGTTGTACTCTAATTAGGGTAGGTATCAAGTTTGTCATTTAATGATCCTGAATGCAGTGCTAAATATTTGAACAAATTTGGAACTGCAAATAATGCTGATGGATCAGGTGCTTCAAAAATTGCCTTCACAGGAGATGTCTCCTTTGTCTCAGGAACTGCTAATGCAAAAGTTAACTTGAGATACTCTGATGTTGATCTTTATAATGATCCAACATATTATGGTCTTGTAAAGGAAGATGGTAAATCAGCTGACTAGGTTTGTCTTGATCTTAAATTATGGAAATATACATCCAATTCGTATTCAGATCCATAGTAGGTTACTGATTTAACAATAACATCATCAAACAACTTCTCAAAATAATGGAGATATTATTCATTCACAATCCCAGGAGCTGAATTAAAAACCAGATTGGTTGAAACATCTAATTCCAATTAATTCATTTACAAAGGATATTATGCACTTGCTTATTATGCAGCTGGAACAGATTAACTCTAATACACATTCTTTTTTGAATTTTCTCTTACAATTGATAAATCAACAGGTGCTGCACTTGACACTTCATTCAAGCCTTTGAGTTAATAATCCACTATTGGTTGCACAACAACTAGTGGTTGCAAAGCCACAGCAGATACCACATTAAAGTGGTGCACTGATTTAAAATGCACTGCATTTCAAACCCCAGATCTTCATTTAAATGATCAGTTTGTTCTTTAATAAGTTATCAACACTAGTGGAATGAATGGCTTTTATTTAACTGGAACTGAAGTTTGGTACACAGGAAATGGATTAAATAAGAAAGCATCACCAACTTCTATAAATAATGCAACTCCAGGATAGGTAATTATTTAATTGAAAGCTGAAATTGCATGGAGAGCAGTTACAATTAAAGTCACTTCGATTTTATCAACATCGGCAGCAGGAGGAAGAAGAATGTTGGTTTAAACTGAATTTGATCCAGTCTCTGGAGAAACTGAAGAAATTAAGTGTATTAAGGATGAAGGATCAGATACATGTACAACATGCGAATAAGAATGTGATGTTAATGGATTTGCTCATGATGGATGTCCAAGTTGTTCCTTTTCCCAATAGTTAGCATTTGTTTTCTTGGCCTTATTGCTAGTTTTCACAATTTGATTCATTCATATATATGATATTGAAATTATAGAAATTCATAATATGCTTTTCTACATCAAAAGAAATTAAATTTCACTAAAATAAACTATAACTTAGTATTCACCTTTTTTACATTGAATGGATAATTTATTGAGTGTCTAAGATTTGATTTTTTGCAAAAGGGGTTGAATAACATTTTTGATATGAAGGTTTCTATTATAGTTACTTTGATAAATTTCAAGATTCAATATTATATTCCTATCCACTATCAGCCATTTCAGAAACCCAAAATTTAATAGTTTTGTTTCATTATATATATATATTTTATTCTTAACCTGTTAGTATTTTTTACATTTATTTTATTATGTTGTTTATAGATTAATGCTCTTCCTTAAATTTAAGTCAATTTTCTTAATTGTTTTACAAGGTTTAATTTTGAAAATGAGGACTGTTCAATTTTGGGAATGTTAGTATTAAGTTAAGAGTGTAATTTAATTTTAAGAGTGAAATGAAATTTTGATATAAATAAGATTTGTTAAGATTCATAATATATATGATTAAATATCAGATTCAGTTTAAATTAAATAGTATTTATATATTCCAAGGAATGTTAATAACTTATTAGATAAGAAACTCATGGTTGCAATTCAGTTTAAGGAATAATGAATGTATAATATCTTACCATCTTATTTAACAAGACCAAAGTATCCCAACTTAACTTTTCCATTACTAGTTCCAGTGATAAAGGAGACAAACAGTCTGGATCATTCAATGACAAACCTCATACTTACTCTAATTACAGTATAACTATGATAATCATTATGAATATTCTTTTCATTTATTTTTTAATGGTTATTTTGTTTAACTTTTCTTTTTATGACCCAAAAATGAAAGCAAATTCTATTTGAAAAATATATGAAAAATAAATATATTTTTCAATCTAAAATGATTAATATTTTGGTATAAACAAAAGAAATCAATTCAAATAGTAGAACCTAAAGGTATATATATTTAATGTATAACAAATTTTAAGAGCATTGAGTAGTTAATGATATATGTTAATAATATAAATGAAATGATATTTTAAATCAAAGAAGAGTTGTATTATTTTAGAGATGCTCATTTAATTAATTTAAAACAAATTTCTATTTTCTAGGTTATATAATTTAATTTTTATTCTACTTTTGATTAATATCTCCAATTTATTATTGTTTATAGTTATTCAATCATTTTTTTATTAAATTGCTGTAATAATATTAAAGATATCTTAATATTAAGCCCACAAAATTATTTGGCATTATTTTAATTAAGAGATGAAAAGAAATAAAGAATTAAACCCATTAATTCAATTTTTAGGTTAATTGAATTTTATAGATTACACAGCGGCTTTGATGATGAGATATAATTTATTCTTAAAAGTTACAGAAAATAAAGGAAAGGGTAATAAACCTTCTCTAATTATTTCTAATATCTGTTAAAATTCTTTGAAAAATGATGAGGAATGATAATTTTACCATAAGTTTTTAAGCTTCAGATAAAGATATTGCTGCTATATTTGCTAGAACAATCCATAAAAATACAGTTATCTTATCTGTGTATTTATTGAACGAAGATTTCTGATATTTTTGTATAAGAAAGGTTAATTTAGAGTTAACACTTTTTTTTGTATTTTTTTACTATTATTTGAGGATTTTTAATAATATTTCAGACGCTCCTGTCTAACTGAATAAAATCCTAGACTTTTATTAATATGAGAATTATGATTATATTTGATTTTCTGATTGGTGGCTGAGTGTGATTTTGGATACATATTCCTTCCTAAAACTTATGTTGTTTCCACATTAGCGTTGACTATCGGATGGTTAAAATGATAAATATTTACAGTAATTTAATAAAAAAAGATTGTAATAACAAAACAGGAGAAAGGGAATCAAAATTATATATAAATTGACTTACGTAACAAAGAAAAATATAAATGTTTTTTAAATGAATAAAATTAATCAGTAATATAATTCAATTGGATTGGATTAAAATATAAATTGACATAAATTATTAATATTTATCTTAAGATTTGTGAAAATTAAATCAGTTAAATTCAAAAATAGTTAAATGATAATTTAAGCTGAAAATCATTAAAAAATAAATGAAAAGAATATTCATAATGATTATCATAGTTATACTGTAATTAGAGTAAGTATGAGGTTTGTCATTGAATGATCCAGACTGTTTGTCTCCTTTATCACTGGAACTAGTAATGGAAAAGTTAAGTTGAGATACTTTGGTCTTGTTAAATAAGATGGTAAGATATTATACATTCATTATTCCTTAAACTGAATTGCAACCATGAGTTTCTTATCTAATAAGTTATTAACATTCCTTGGAATATATAAATACTATTTAATTTAAACTGAATCTGATATTTAATCATATATATTATGAATCTTAACAAATCTTATTTATATCAAAATTTCATTTCACTCTTAAAATTATATTACACTCTTAACTTAATACTAACATTCCCAAAATTGAACAGTCCTCATTTTCAAAATTAAAATAAATTTTATCTTTATTTAAATATGCATTCAACCAATTGTCTTAATTCATCTTATAATTCTGAACCCTTTATCTATAGATCTTAATTCAACAAAATAATTTTTGCAAATATAGATCATTTTATTAATCATGTAATAGCAGGAACAAATTATAAAGACAATTCATTTTTATACAGATAAAATAGAATTCCATAAGATTCTTTGTTTTGGAAAAGAATAATATTTAATTTAATCTTTATAGAATTCCTGAAATGATGAATTAACCCTTTCTCTATTGCTTAAATAATTAATAATTGAATGGATTATCAAAATATTGATTCAAGTAACAGTTGATAATATATTTAGATGACAAATTTTTTTCCAGATTTTTTAAACTTCTTAACTATGGTCTAAAAGAGATAATTGTTCGAGTGAATTCTTATTTATTATTAATAAATAAAAATAATGCATTCCGATCCAATTTTTGTATTTATGGCTTCAAAAGGATTATCCGATAAGTTAAGGAAGAAAGTCAAAGGCAAGATTTGCTTCAAAGTAATTAGAGGATCTGAACATAAACTTTGGCTAATTGATATTGATAGCAAAAAAGTAATACCAGATACAAGTAAAGATGCTGATACCATTTTCAACATTTAAGATGATGATATGGTTTGCTTTTCTAAGGGATAAACGAATCTAAGGACATTGTTTATGAGAAAAAAGTTAGTCATAGAAGGAGAGTATTGATTTGTAAATAATTTAGTTTTGCAAATGCTATTCGATTCACTAGTGATTTATTACCAAAAATGCCTTTACTATGAGTTTTAATTAATCTGATTCATCATCAATATAATGATTGTTTATTTAGTAAAATAAAAAATATTTAATATCATTTCAAGATGGATTCGATTGGAATTAATAAAAGAATTCAATCAACAAAAGATATATATTTATATATTCTCAACTATATTAAGATTAATAAATGCAAAAATTGAACATTGTTTAATTAAAATATTTGAAGCATAAAAGTTTCCATGCTCGCTCTATTCATATAACATACTAAATGTAACCAAATTAAATAAAAAAATTCAATAAAATAAATACTATAATCCTTTTCTAATAATTCTTTTGAAATATCTATTAGCCTCATAATCGAAACTTGTGAATACACCCTCATACAATCCATTATAAAATATGAAATAATCTTATAGTGGGTTACTTTGAAAGCAAATTCTATTTAAATCTGTGGATTGAGGAGTGTAAAGATATTATTGTAGTTTTGAATTGGATATACAACGAGGTTTTCATACACAAATCTGTTTAATAATAGCATTTTTGTTTGCTATTGAAAATAATATTTATAAAACAAAAAAGATAAAATTAAATAAATTTAATAATTGGTTATTGGCTAAATACAAGATTGAGAATGAAAAGTGAAGATACAACATAACTCAGATTAATTTTAGGGGAAGTTATTGTTAATTTGGAATTATTAAGAATTTGTTTGATACCTTAATATAAAAATTATAATTAATTAAGTAAGTCATTTATAAGCGTCTGCATCTGGCTGAATTTGCTTAAGTTAGACACCTGACTGTTAGAGTTTGAGTAGGTGGTTCCCTCTTTGGGATGTAAATCGCTAAGAGAGTTCATATAATTCAATTTTCTTTTGTTCCAGTTGATATTTTAATTATCTTTGGTCGTATTCCAACCTTTCTATCAAGGCATCTCTCTCTCTTATAATTAATTCGAAAGTGGCATCTGTTATGATGTATTATTGACTGCTCTGTTGAGTATCCTGCATTATTTTGGACTAGATTAGAATGGTTGTCTTACTTGAGGTTTCTCTTGGTAATCAGTGTCTCTTTGTTTCGAAGATCTCTTGATAGGTTATGACTTATCCATTTAATATATTAATAATTTTTATATATTTAATGTTCAATAACCCATACCCAAACCCCATGTTCAATAATCAGTATTTCGAATTGATCAGAGATAATCAGCAATTCCAGCCTCAAAAGGAGTCTACTCACTCTCTCTACGTCGACGGTAAGATCATCGATAATAAATGCAATAGGAATTCCAAACGATGCACAAGAACGAGAAGTGGCACGTATTAAAAACTTCATATACTTTTAGATATATTTCGTCCTTACCCTGGGTTCCAAAGAGTCCGTCTGATTAAAAAGCAAACTCAAAAGGGAAGAGAATATTTGCTCTGTTTCGTAGATTTCGATGATGCCTTGCAAGCTACTATTGTGATGCAAACTCTTCAAGTGAACTTAAACCTTTTTACATTTCATAGGGATATCGTTTCGATAAAAATGACAAGACAGGCCTCAAGATTTATTTTGCGAATAACCCCAAACAAGAAAAGCAAAACAAAAAATGACATACTAAAGTATATAAAGAGTAATTCATTATTTGAACATGCCATAAAATTCTTCTTCTGTGATGTAGGTTTTAACTGTTGGATTCAACAAATGCCACAAATTCGCTTATTTTCTTCCCATAAGATGGCAAAAATCAGATTCTGAAAATTTGCCATCCTAATCTGCATCAATCAATTAAAAACACAATTTCTAGCATTTTCTGGTCTGGATTTTCTCACTTGCCACTGATGCAGCCAAAAATTCTATTAATTATATAAAAATACAAACCTTTATAAGTTAATGTATCATCCTATTGTTTATTAAGACTGGAGTATAGATTGTCGATAAGTCTAGATTGATTTTCTATATTCAGATTGTAACTCTTAATAGTTTGTTTTAGTTCTTATTTGGAGATCTACCCATCCTAATCCCTATCCAAACATAGAAATGTTTAGAGGGCTTATCCTGAGTCATCTGAATTTTAACCGTAGTAAGTAATCAAAGAAAAAATGAGTTCTTCAAAGAGGGAAGTGCTGTTGTAATTCAATAATTTTTGAATTACCTATGGATTTCAAATAAACAAATACTGATTAATTTAATTGAAAGCCTTAATTAAACTTGGCAAACCAATCTTCATGCAAGGCTTACTAAGCTGTAATACGCTTGTTGGGATTTACTTATAACATTTTGCCCAAGAGACTCTTCAACTCTGGACTGATGCCTTGATCCAAAGTGAAGTGACCACTCATAATGGCATTCTTCATTTCTTGATCCGTTTTGCCCATAAAAGGATAGCGTTTCTGAACCATATAAAAGAGAGTCACTCCACATGCCCAAATGTCTATTTACTTGCCGTAATCCTTCTGAAATATCTCTGGAGCCATGAAGTACATCTAAATTTACAGGATTGCTTACCGATCCCAATTAAGAACTTAACTTTTTATTCTTTCTTATTTTGGCTGATATTCCAAAGTCTATCAATTTAATCCAGTCATTCCCATTGTTGTATTGATACAAGATATTTTCTGGTTTTACGTCCCTGTGTACCACTCCTTAATGATGTATGTAACTAATAGCTAATAATAACTGATTCATAATTTTGGCCGCCTTCTCTTCTGTAAATTTCCCATTGGATATATCCTCTTACAAATCGATTCCTGATATGAATCTAAATTTGATAATTAATGTTACTCAATAATCATATTGTAATTTTGATCATCTTGAAACACTTCCAAAGCCTTCACTATAAAGGGATGATCCAGTTTCTCCAAAATCTCCATCTCTCTCAAACACTTCCTGGATGCCACGCTCTGTTTCCTCTTCACTTATTTCATTGCTCTCAGTTAATCTAACATTTTAAACTCAACTCTACTTGTCAATTTGTTCCTCACCAAATACACTTTACCATAACTGCCTACTCCCAACAACCTTTCATTTGAATAATAATCCAAATAGTTGCGGTTTCGAAGTTTTACAAAGTCATCTGATGTGATGTGTAATTTCGATATTACAACAGAATTGTTTTAAGTGGGCGAATTCAAAGAAACATCTGGAGAACGTAGAACAAAGGATTTAGTGTCACTTCTCTCTTTTTCGTAATCACACGAAGAAACGGAATCCTACACAATCTCATCCTCCGAATATTACTGTTACACTATCGGCTTCTCTAGTTGTGTAGATGCACACAAATAAGTATTGTAATGAATATGATTACGCATTGGTTTCGACTTACAACTTGATCCCATTTATTATATTATTATAAATCATAAATGTATCGATTTTTTATATACTTAGTCTGAATTTAGAAATTAGAGTCTTTTTTTTATCGAATTCACATCATTCAATGATTTCAAAGTCAATGTCGAAATTCCCATCCAAATTCATCATTCATTATTCAAAAGTAATATATGTGAAAATAGAACTAACTGACAGCATTCCAATACTTCTCTTTATCATCTATCATTGCTTAAATTAACTGGATTTCAAAAAAATTAATAAATTGATCATTTTTTCATTTATTTTCTATATATTTAATATAGATATTAAATTTGCAAAATTGTTATAGAAATTACAAGGAGAAAAATACTTTTACAATATTATTATTTTTCCATCAAATCAACAACTTTAAAAGCAAGGACTTCGAAAGGTAAAGAGTACTAAAATTCAGTTGAATTAACCAGTGCTTTAGAAAGAAAATACTAAGTAGAATTAATTTTTAAAATTGATATTCATAAAATGAAAAAAAGAAATAAATTTAATTAACATAAATGGGAATAATCATAGTATTAATCTAATTCATCGTAACTGCCTTAAGCTAAACTAACGATTCAATCGATTGCAATAAATATTTCTATAAATTTGGAACGACAAAGTCACCTCTTGAGTTTAGTGGAGATGTGGTGTATATTTAGGAATCTCGGGATATCTAAATTAATGTGAAATATACTGATGTTCTATTTGAAGATCCAATTTATTTTGGTTTAATTTAAGAAGATGGAAAGACTCCAGAAACAACGTGTCTTAATCTTCAAGTGTATCATTTGCCTAACACTTAAGACTAATTACCTTAATTACTCACAAATTTATCGATTTTTGTATCAAATAATACAAATTTTTAATGGAGATATTATTCGTTCAAAATCCCAATATCAAAGTTAAATAAACATGACATCTCTACCTAAAATACAAGCATTCAAACATATGATGGATCTTATTCAATAAATTTTGAATCAACTTTGAAAAGATCTTTTAAATATTAGTTTATCTTTAATTTCACTATCAACGTCAATAATAATTCTTAACTACTAAACGATACCAAATTTTCATCTTAAATTATATTTGATTAATCACCTATAATTGTTCCTGGATCTAAACTATTATGGTGTAGTAACTTCACTTGCTAATCTTATTTGAATGAGCCTCCACTTTTATATCTCAATACTATATTTTTTTTATAATAGGTAATTGTAGATTGTGAATTTAAAAATGAAAAATTAGAAAATATTGAGGTTTACTATACAATTGATTAAATTCAAACAAAGGCAAAAACTATGAGATATAATAATACAACTCCAGGTTAAGTTATAATTATTTTGAAAGTGCCATTTGCTTGGAAAAAGGTTAGTATCAAGGTTATTTCTACTTTATCAAGAAAACCTCCTAGTTATACTTTTGAAAACAATGTTGAAATTACTTTCAGAGCTTTTTCGTCTACTTCGTCTACTTCGTCTACTACTTCTACAAACTCTTTTCCATAACCTTATGACCCTATTAAAATTGAGACTTAGTTAAGATTGTGCTCTGATCTTACGTGTTAAAAACTTTTGGAGACAACCCCAAATTTGCACTTTAATGATTTTGTTAATATTTAATAAGTTATTAAAAGCCCAACTTATTTAGGCTTCGGTTTGACTAATACTCAGGTATGGTTTATTGGAGAAGGCTTAAATGTAGAGGTAACTCCAATTTAAATTATAAATTCTACTGAAGGATAAGTTAATATGCTATTGAAAGTAAATATAGTTTGGAAAGCAGTTTCGATTAAAGTTAAGTCATAGATTTCGACTACAGGTTCAGGCCCAGATTTCTACACATATCCATTATCAACCAACTCAAGCTAACTCCCAGAACCAGCTGAAAACGATTTTTCTCTTGGATGTATAAGACCTTAAGGAACGGAGATGTGCGCAAGTTGTGAAGAAGAATGCAATATAAACGGATTTTCTTCTACTTCATGCGGAGAATGCCATAGACATATATGTTACGGATTCTTAATATTTTTAAACATGATATTATTGTTTGCTACAACTATTTGATCTATCAATTATATCACTATTTTATTCTTTCCAAAAAGAAAAACTACAGAGCCAATTTAATCGTTCAACTTTTATGAAATTTTAAATTATACCTTTATTCACAGAATTATTATTTTAATTTATTAACAATCATTTTTATATTAATAATTTTTTACATATGCCTATCAATTCTATTTAGAATTACGACTTAGATTCTCTTTTTGATTGAGGATGTAGGTAACTAAATTAAGAATCAAATTCATAAAAACACCCTAAGAAGATAATATGATCTACAGATTTAATTAGTCATTGTGATGAGAAAAATTAACAAACTTCAAATAAGTTTAAATCTGAAAATTCAATTCATTTTATCACTCAGAATTTTGGATAAAATTAATTATTGAACGATAGCAAATAAATACTAATTTTGTTAAAGAAAATAAAAAAAAAATAACTAAAATGAGCTTTAAAATGTAGAAATTAATGAATGCCAAACACAATAAACACAATTAATGCTGGAACATCTATGAAAGATATACAAAGAATACAAACTAGTAAAGCGCGAGTATATATATCTAAGTATATAAAAATACATTCTTTCATGCAAGTATTGCGATCAATTTTTATTTGAATCTTATAATTTTCGTTTGTTATTCGTTTCTTTAGGTTTACCTTACAATGAATTTTAATAATTGTTATAGTAAACTAAATAGAATATTGACTTCAAATTGAGTGTTTCTAAAGAATGATAATAATAAAGTTATGATTAATTATTCTCTATGAAAATGCTAGTATTTCTATTTACCTGTTTTGTTATTGGATTAGCAAGACTCCCTATAGAAGGTCCAGAATGTAATATTTATTTGGAAAAATTCGGAACTGCTAATAATGAAGATGGATCAGGTGCTACAAAGCTTGCTTTCTCAGGAGATGTTTCCTACATCATAGGTACTTCTAATCTGAAGGTAAACTTAAGATATTCTGATGTTGATCGCTTCAATGATCTAAAATTTTTCGGTCTTGTTTAAGAGGATGGGAAAAAAGCGGATGAAACATGCCTTGACCTTAAACTATACAAATTCACATCAAACTAATATGCTGATGGCATAGAAGTTACTGATTTGCCAATAACACCATCAAACAATTTATAAAAATAATGGAGATATTATTCATTCATCATTCCAGGTGAGTAATTTGAAACAAGATTAGTAAAGACTTCTAATTCTAACTAATATATTTACAAAGGATATTACGCAATTGCTTATTATGCTGCTGGTACCGACCAACTCTAATACACATTCTATTTTGATTTCGCAGTAGTTGTTGATAGAATGACAAATCAAGCAGAAACAGCCTTTACACCTTTGAGTCGAAAAGCAACTGCATCATGTAACCCTAATGAACTTTGTGAGAATTAGGGAGATAGCATTTTAAAATGGTGCACAGATTTAACTTGTACTGCATTCGCATAACAAGACCTTCATGAAAATGATCTATTTGTCATATTATAAATGATGAACACAAGTGATAAGAATGATTACTACTTAATTGATACAGAAGTTTGGTTCACTGGTGATGGAATCCTTTAAAAAGCTACCCCAATTTTTGTGAATAATTCAATTAAAGGGTAGGCTATCATTTAATTATAAGCTGACATAGCATGGAATAATCTTTCTATTTAAGTTTCTTCTATCTTATCGACTAGTTAATTTGGAGAAAGAAGATTGTTGGCCTAAGTGACCTATGATACTTATACCGGACGTCTACCAGATATAAATTGTATCAAAGCTGAAGGAGCAGAAATATGCCCCAATTGCGAATAAGAATGCGAAGTTAATGGATTTGCTCATGATGGATGTGAAGCCTGCAATCAATCAAATTTAACTGTATTGTTATTAGTGGTTACATTTTTATTCATGATGATTTGATTGGTTTTATCTACATTTATATATTAAACCAAATATTTGCAAATAATCATTATCAATCTTTTGTTGAAGAGATTATAAAAATAAATTCTACTTGAAAGTTATTATTGAAGCATTTCAAATGCTTGCCAAAACGCGTAAAAAGATACTTATGAGAACATAAAATAGACTTAATATATAAAAACGAGGGATATAAAGATTAAATCTCTTGTAATTTTTAATTCTATTAAATAATTAAGAAATTTAATTCAAATATATCGATATAATTAGTTCTGTATTGTAATAGACCTTAATTTAGACATATGATTGTAAATGCAATAAGATTTATGAGGAATAAAATTAATTATGTTTAAGATACAATATATTTGTATGGTAAATAAAATTCTATATGGCTACCCTCTTGTAAAAATATCATCTATAATTGCATATTTATAAAATTATCTCAATAGATCTTCCTATAGAGAATGACTTATTCAGCTTTTTTTGAATATTGAAACCAGATTATATATACTTAAGAATTCACCCTTCTATTTGATACAGTTACGCTTAATTTAAAGATATTAAATTTTTTGAAGTAAAGAAAGGCTTATATAAGTTAAGAAGATGTTGTTGATCAAATCAGTATGACATAATATGATAAAAAATAATCAAATTGTGAGAACTTATAAAATTGCAATATAATGGGAAAATAAGCAACTTGGATATCCATCATGAGCAAATCCATTAGCATTCCATTCTTATAAACATGTTGCACATTCATCTGAACCTCCTGCTTTAATACACTCGATTTATTAAGTTTCTCCAGAGACTGGATCAAATTCAGTTTAAACCAATATCTTTCTTCCTCCTGCTTACAATGATGACAAAGTGGACATAACTTTTATTGTGACTGCACTCCATGCAATTTCATCTTTCAATTAAATAATTACTTCTCCTTTTATTGAATTAATTATAGAAATTGGTCATGTTTTCCTTAATAACCCATCTCCTGTGTACCAAACTTCAGTTTCTATTAAATAATAGGCATCCATTCCAGCTGTTGTAACAACTCATTAAAGAACAAAATAAAAAAAAATCATCATTAATTGAAGATCTAGGATGGCAAATTAGGAGCATGTAATATCAGTGCACCATTTCAATTATGTATCAAATAAGGCATTGCAAGGTTTGGTAATTGTACAATTAAATTTGATCTACAACTCAAAGGTTTGAAAAAAGGTTATATAAAGGATTTATTGCCCTATTAATAAAAGTTGAAAATTCAAAAAAGAATACGTATTAGAGCGAATCTGCATCAGCCGCATATTAAGCAAGTGCATAATATCCTGTATAAATGAATTATTAGATGTTTTAACCAATCTAGTGTCTAATTCTTTTCCTCGAATTGTGAAGGTATAATATCTCCATTATTTTTCTGAATTGGATCATCAAAAGCCTAAACTGAATTTGATCCAGTCTCTGGAGAAACTTTTTAAATTGAGCGTATTAAAGCTGAAGGATCAGATGAATGTGCAACATGTTAATAAGAATGTGATGCTAATGGATTTGCTCATGATGGATGTCCAAGTTGCTTATTTTCCCATTAGATTGCAATTGTTTTCTTTGCAATTTTATTAGTTCTCACAATTTGATTCACTTATTTTTTATCACATACAACATTCTAATTTCTTCAACAATTTCTTCTAAACTTATAAAAGCTTTTCTTTATTAAAAATATGTGATTCTAAAAATAGATTGCAATAGAACTTGTTTTACCTTTCAGTTACTATCAAGAACCTGATATATCCATCTTAGTAAAATAAAAATTTTAAGTTATTGGATTTCTTTTCGATATGAAATTAAAGACCGATTTATTTAATTATGAAGTAGAATTATTGTTATTTAGATTTACATAATAAAAGGTATATGAGATAAATTTAAATAACAAAACTAAAGAAGATCAAAAAATATTATTTCATCTCTATGATAAACTTAATTATTAGTAAATTCATTAATTTAACTTCAGAAATTTTATGTTAATAAATTTAGATAGCTTATTTGAGATAAAGATTAGCTTCTTTATTAAATAGAAACACTCATAAGAAGAGAATGTTAAAAATAAAATGGATTTAAAAATGACAAATGTAAAAAAATGTGCAGCAACTTCAATAGTCACTTCCTTATACTATCAATAGCTTTTTTGATATTAAAAGCAAGTATTTTCAGAAGAATTAACTAGTAATATTTATCATTTTGTTGGCAAGTTAAATGATTGAAATTTTGTTTAAATACGAAAATAAGATTTATGATATTTTGAAAATGAGGACTGTTCAATTTTGTGAATATTAATATTAAGTTTATAGTAAATGTAATTTTAAGAGTGAAATTAAATTTTTATATACATAACATTTAGTAATGAAAAATTAATCATAAAATGTATGATATAATATCAGATAAATTAAGGAATATTATTGTTACAATTAACACTATGGCCCAGAAAACAACTCCTAACTATTCTGAAGATTATTAACGTTCACAACCATCATGAGCAAATCCATTAGCCTCGAATTCTTATTCACATGTTGCACATTCATCTGATCCTTCTGCTTTAATACACTCAATTTATTTAGCTTCTCCAGAGAGTTGAATAAATTCAATTTATTCATCCCATTTTCGTCTTCCTGCTTACAATAATGACAAAGTGGACATAACTTTAATTGTGACTTCTCTCCATGCAATTTCAGCCTTAAATTTAATAATTACTTATCCTGGAGTTGCATTATAGATAAAAATTGGTGATGCTCTCTTCAATAATCCATTTCCTGTGTACCAAACCTGTGTATTGGTCAAGTACAATCTTGAACCATAATCATCTGCAAATATTTATCTGAGAATAAACTCATCATTTAAATGAAGATCTGGAGTTGCAAATTCTGTACAACTCAAATCGGTGCACCACTCTACACTATAATCCTCTGATTTATGATAGAAAATGTAGTTATTACTCAAAGATTCGAATGAAGATTCAAGTGCAGCACCTGTTGCTTTATCAATAGAAAGAGAAAATTTAAAAAAGAATGTTTCTTATAACATATCTGTACCAACTGCATAAAAAGCAATTGAATAATATCCTGCGTAAATGAATTAATCAGAATTAGATGTTTCAACTAATCTGGCTTTGAATTCATTTTAAGGAATAATGAATGAATAATATCTCTATCGTTTTTCTGAATTGCTTGATGGTGTTATTGTTAAATCAGTGACTTAAACCGGATTATCGAATGTACTAGATGTATATTACCATAATTTAAGTTCAAGACAAACCTAATCCTCTGTTTTACCATCTTCTTTAACAAGACCAAAATAGATTGGATGATTAAAAAGATTAAAATCAAAATAACTGATGTCAATCTTTGCATTAGCTGTTCCTGCAATAAAGGAAACATCTCCAGATAAAGAAACCTTTGAAAAGGTTGCCCCATCTTGAAAATCTGGTCCTCCAAATTTTTCCAAATATCTCTCACATTCACGATCATGGATTGACAGACTTGATACTGACTCTAATTAGAGTACAGCTATGATAGTGATTATGAACATTATTCTCATTTTTTCTATAAATGATTGTTCTGTTTAAATCATAATTTTTAACCATATTAAAAATAATTCTATTAAACTATTGTTGAATTTTAGTGATATTGCATTCAAAATATCTTAATAATATAAAGTAAATTATATTTCTAATTCAAACAAAATTGAATTATTTTAGTTATATTAATTTTATTCATTTAAAAACATTTATATGTATATGTTTAATTAATTTCATACTTTTATATTTTTGATTCAGTATTTCCTGTAGTGATATTATTTGTATTAAATTACTATAAATAATTAACCTACAAATTCTTAAATCGATAACTTAAGCTATTCATCAAATAAAAAAGCAAATCAGTTTGAGTGAGAAAATCAGGACACTCTAGAACTTGCTGTTATACATATCAATCGAAATTCTAAAATATGATACTTAAATTGCAGGTTTAATATAATTACCTAATTCTGAGGCTATTTTCCATTACTTGGAAGTTAATTAAGAGCTAAATACATTTACTATCTTATGGTTCGTTACTTTTTCTTTTCTTCCTTATTTGTTTATAATTTTATATCTTTATACACATAAGTTAAATAAAATTATTGACATTCATCATTGTAATACCTGTAATATTACATTTACAGGCAAAGAAGAAGTTTATTTTTCCATTTACATTAATTTTTTAATTCTGATTGATATTCTTAATCTCATACCAATCATTATAAAGAAATAAGTTGAATAATTATTAAAATGAAAAACAGATTCAAATACTATATATTTTACCTATATATATCATTTTCTTCTTGCTACTATCATTATACAACATTTTTCCTCTTCAATACAATTTTTATAATGAAACTCAAAAATATATCTTTATTTATCTTGCTCCCTTATAAATTCTTGATTGCAATTTTAGAACATCCATTTCTCATCTATTCTCTAAACTTCATCAAAATAATATTCTGTTCTTTCCTTACCTTTTTTCCAATTTTATTTTTTCTTGGGTGATTTTTTCAGACATTTTGAAATAATAATAATGAAAAAAATAAAATATCTATTTTGCATTAATTAAATATACTGAAAAATATTTGCTGGTTAAAATTGAAATTTTAGTAATCTAAAGTCATTTAAAAAATAATAAAAAAATATTTACATAACGTAACCTTTAAACACAAATTAGCCAAAAATATTATTACATTTAAATGTATAATTGAAGTTATATGATGATTTTATTTTATGAATCCTTCTAGTAAATTCAATAACATCAAGAGAAAATTATTCTAAATTTTGCTTAATTTAACTTAATTTTGATGAAATTACTTATCTATACGCTTTTTATTAGAAAAACCCTATAACGTAAATATTTTTAAGAAGTTGCACACAGCTAAAACGTCTCTCTTTCAAGTATCCTTAAAAATTGTTATCACTGGAAATATAGTAAATATTTCATTATATTTTTGTATTTAATTTTTGTAAGCTATTTCATCGAAAAACTATTGTCATTTTTTCAGAATGTGTAAAAGAAGTTTAGACTCCTTAAGAACAATTAAAATTTACTAAGGTTGTTGATTGTATGCTTAAAAGAGTTAGAAAAGTTTTGGAGGCGGGATAAATATATTTTTGGAACTTGATGTGATTCAACACTTTTCACTTCATAATAATTATCATTATCAGTGAAACCTCATTTTTTTATAGATATTATTGAGATATCTGTATAAATAATATCAATACTCAGATAGAACCATATTAACCTTTTACTACAAAATGTAAGAGTTCTAAGATAATAGTAATGTTATGTCAGCTGAGAATCAAATAAAAATAATCCCACTCCGGATTGTTCAGAATTACAGAATGAAGGATTTAGTTTATATTAAACTGTTTAACTAAAGTAACAACCATTAGTTTATGGTTAATATCACATTATGCAGAGATAACCCTAAATGAAAGGTTTCAGCTGCAAAAAATTACTTTGCTGTTAAGGTATCAGCCAATCATATTAATGATTATGCTTGATATTTGAGATTGAACATTAATTAAGTATACAAGGAGTAAGTGAAGGAGGTGCTTGACTTAAACTTCAAGAAGGAGGGAGAGATGGTATTTCACTGTTTGAGAGAGTGCTTTTGTGAGAATAGAGATCTGATTATCAATCTATATGAAAATATGAAAATTTTTAATTATAACAGTTAATTTAAATATTAATGAAGCAGAACAACGAGAACAATTATGTGAGAGTGTCATATAATAACTTTATGACCACACGTAATAGATAGTTTGGAAATGAACTCACAAACATTTAACGAATACCCACTCGTTCTGCTTCACAATTCATATGTTCGAAGCCTCTTCTTAAAATGGAGGAGGAGACTATACCTCCAGAATTGGTGAATCCGTATGTGGGTGATATATTTGATTACTTATGTGTCAATCAACATAAGTTCATGTGTTAGACTCCATTTTATATGAATTTATAATTGGATATCACTAATCAGATGCGTTCAATATTGATAGATTGGCTGGTGGATGTGCATCTCAAATTTAAGTTGTAATCAGAAACCCTTTATTTGACAATCAACCTAATCGATCGCTACTTGTCAAAGAACACAATTATGCGAAACAAACTACAATTGGTTGGGATTGCATCTTTATTCATAGCATCCAAATTCGAAGAGATCTATGCACCTGAATTGAAGGATTTCGTGCATGTGTGTGACAATGCCTACACCAAAGAAGAAATCTTAGGTATTTCTGCAGCCTTATCAACAAATTAGAAATGGAGAGCAAAATCCTCTTGACCGTCCAATTCAACTTGACCTACACCTCCCCACTCAAGTTCTTAGAACGATAGATCCAAGGAGCCAACCTTTGTGACAAAATCAACTATGCCTCCCGCATGATTCTGGAATTGTCCCTATTGGATATCAAATGCTTGAAGTAACTATAAAATCTAAATTAGGTTCTCTTCCTCATTATTAGCCACCACTTCCATATTACTAGCTATCAATTTGCTCCGATCTCCTCAGGTCTTGCCCTCATCCTTACATTACATTGAAGATCAAGAGGAATTGAGGGAATGTCTGTCAGAATTCCTACCGGTGATTTCACTTTTGAAAAGTTTCAACATGACAGCAATCAGGAGGAAGTACCAACTGGAAAAGTTTAATAAGATTGCAGATGTGATCCTGTCCATCCTACCTAATTAATAATGATTTGCATATATAATTTAAATAATTATCAATTGGTTTTATCGAGCTATTGTTGTAATTCTTACAGAGTCACAAAACCCTGTTTCTTTCTATCTAGAAATTCAAAGGAACTCTTAATCCAAGAATCAAAAATTTGATTATTACACCGCCTACATTAATATATAAAAGCTTTCATTACAAAATGAATTATTTAAACTCCTCATACTTTAGTTTTCCATCCTTTGCTTCATTAAATTTATCGAAATATTGATCCAAGGTTCGATTGTAATTCTTCATCGTTTATTTAATTACTCTAAAACATTCCATAGGATTCTGTCGATAAGATGAAAAAGGGATCTAAAGGTTTAAATTGTTATCGTCTCTACCTAGAACTTGTCCAACCATCTTTAAAACTCCTACAAGGTTAGATATTGATTGTTTGCTTTTTCCATATTGTTAAAGATGTGCTCAATTTGAATTCTTTACAACTGCGGATCAACCCTTGTAAAAAGATTATCGATATCCTTTATGGTCACTTGAGGACCCCAATTCAATTTGATGACTAACTAGTCGAGTGAGAGATCTTTTCTGACTATCTCATTCCTAAGTGTTTAGGCTATCATTTTCTCTTTGTTCTACTATCATTTTCATTTTTTACATTGCAAATTTCCTCCAAATCAGCAATGTCCTTAAAGTGATTGGCGAACAAGGGATGCTTATACAGATCATACCAACCGATTCTCTCATCTGATCGTGATAAATTAAATAGTAAATACCCTCATTGATGACCAGACACCTTCTTATGACATCCTTCACAAAATCATTTACTTGCTTGATCTTGTCTGGAAACAAAAGAGGCTTCTCATTGATGTTCTTGATTAGTTCTGGAATGGAGTTGGCATTCCATGGAGCTAGATAGAAGTGATTGATGTACTTCGCCCAAATAGTACCTCATAGAATATGAATCCCAATGACCATATGTCGCATTTGGTTGAATATCTACACGATGAGAGTATATTTTTACTATAGGTTTTGCAGCAATTGTGGACTCATGTACAGCGGAGTGCCAAGGACAGTCACAAACAACTATTGAGCATAATTATCGACTAGTCTCGCAAAACCAAAATCAGCCAATTTGTACTTCCCCTTGGAGATTAGGATGTTGGCTGGTTTGACATCTCTGTGGATGATACCATTCTAAATCAATTCCAAGAATCCTTTCAAGAGATCTATCATCAAGTTGATGGCTTCTTGCTCAGTCAAGAATTTCTACTTATCAAGCAATCTAAAAATAGGAGTGTTGGGACATACTGCTTTAAATCTCCATCGCATAGATCAATGACCTAATAATAATTATTTTGAGTCATCAAGGTTTCATGCAGTCTGACTATGTTTTCTCCCTTCAACTTGGCCAAGATTCTGAGCTCAAAGCTCAAGGCTTCAGCATCATAGACCTTCGATCTGGGAATTACTTTAATTGCAATTGGTTGTTGTGTCAAAGTGTTGATGCCCTTATACACGGTGCCATATGACCCATCTCCCAAAATATGTAAAGTGTTGTATTGATATTTTTCCACCTTTTTTTCTAACCCTTAATTCTGTATCATTTTGGTAAATTTGTAATTAAATGTATTAATATAAATCCATGTATTTACACAAAAAATTGAATATTAATAAATATATAGATGTAATAAGTCAAATAGTTTGCCTTTCGAAAACCTAATGTAGTGCAGAAGCCAAAGGCTGAAACAAGTAAAATAGAATATTTCATTCAAGTACAATTGAAACCTGTTGGGAAGGTTCTTCAACAAATTCCTCTATCGCACTCTTAAGTACCAGAGTATAATTCAATTCTATTAATGTAATGAATGAGATTTAACTATTTTAGTAAAGAAGAATTTTAAAAATTATAGTATGAAAATGAACAATTAAGACATTAGCTTAATACTAAATATTAAGATTATGATAAAAAAGTTTAAATCATGAACGAAGTATTATTATTCTTATCCAAGCTAGCTCACAAATTAGAAGGACAACTAAAGAGAAGAGAAAGTGATATTAACTATTATATTCACAAGATCGAATATAAGGATAAGGAAATCAAATAATAGAAAGAACTCATTGCCAAATTGAGAAACAAGAAGAAAGATTACAAGATGAAATTCTTAGCCCTATAATAACAGCAACCGCAACAGCAACAACAACAACAACAAGATCACTTTCATTCCTTATTAGGAATGAGGGAACTTCTGCTGCAATTCAGATTGACAGCCCAAGTGTTGCCACTCCTATAACTATAGTAGAGATTGAGACAATATCAAAGTCAAATTATCGATGTAGACAATATGAATTATGAACAATTGCTGTCACTGGGAGAATAGATAGGGTATTCTCTAATTTAAGGGTTCTTAGAAATGTGTCGAATGGGATGACGAGAGAGGACATAAGGAGGATTCCTAAACGAGAAATTTAGGCGAGTGATAACATCCAAGGAGTGTGTCCAGTTTGTCAATGCAACATGGAGATAGGGGAGAAGTATCGACGATTGGGTTGCAATCATCATTACCATGCGAAATGCATAAAGACATGGTTATTGCAGCATAATAATTGTCCTGTTTGCAAACAGAGTGTTGTAATTGCTAATTGATTATTAAAAAAAATGGCTGATTAATTATTCTTTTACCCACTATGTTCCCTAGAGCGTAAATTTCCGTATCTCTACGTGCTTGAGATTGCAGGAGTAAAGTTATGGTAATACCTTCTTAGATCAAAGTGATGTGGAGCCAGGGATTCCCTCTTCATGATCTGATGTATTTGACGATTCAATAGAAACTAAAGAAGGTGAAGTTGAATGAATCGAAGGACTACTCATTCAAGGAAGGGGAGTACTTGTTTATGAACAATACAGTGAGGTTTGATTTGTAATTCATCAATCACATAATCTTCAATGAGATTGATGTTTTTCTGGTATGCACTCAGATGGATCTGTGTTTGCTTAATTACTTGGTGAGATTGAAGCAATTCAAGCCTTAAATCATATGCACCAATGCTACGTACCTTTTGGGGTAGCATTTCATCAAAGAACTTTATTAGTGGTCTGAGATAAGGAATCGTCACTTCTATTCCTTCCAGGAAAACTACAACAAGGAAGAAGAATCGTTTAGATCCTTTGAAGAACTCTATCACACGAATTTCTAGGAATTCACAGAGGCATTCCCATTCAAAGAGATGGATTGCACCCTTGTTAATTACGGATAGATCGTCAAGATTCCCTTACTCTAAGTATTTTTGTAGTCATACCAAGATCTAAGAAGCCATCTCCATCGAAGCCCAATCCAGTGGAACCGGCATAGGAGATTCAGCATACATAATATCCCTGGGTGATTACTTCAAAATTATTGTTGCCAACAGCCTCAATAACACCAATATGACTTACGCTCACAAGGAGATATCCATGAAACTCAAGGAGGCTGACTATCTCATCTATGGCATGCCGCAGAGCAGAATCAATCATTCCTTCCTGTCTAAAACCTACGAATTCTTAAAGCAGAGCTAAAATGTTGTCATCCCCTTCAATTCATATTAGACCATATTAGACTTGCAAGATGAGATGTAAATATTACCATTAAGTAAATTAGAGATGACCACTTGCAACATTAATGCTTTAAGATATTCATCATAAGTTCGGAATTCCACAATTACACTCTGATAGCTAATTCCTTGGTGGAGTACTTGAACAATAAGTTGTAAGCAAGCATCATGAAAGAAAACCCGCAGAATCCTTTCAACAAAATCCTCTATCTAATTAAAGCGCAAAAGATTATTGTGGTACCTTCCATTGAAAAAATCAAATTCGAAGGATTCTCTCTCAACGAAACTCTCAAAGGGATTACTCCAAGTGTTTTCTTCATCTTTGACAGTAGTCTTCGATTGGCTCAAGCTGTATTTCTATTTGATCTACTTGAACAAATTGGGTAAATGGTGACGATCTACACTCAAAAGGTCAGCAATGCAGACCTTTCCTTTGGCTTACAATTAATTGATCCTGAATTCTACGATGAAAAACTATTGCATCAAATCAAATCCTCATACAAATTTTGCATTGCTAAAACACCAATCAACAACTAACCTGAATTCATTCCCTGGCCTGACTCCTCCATTAAAACATTCCTTGTTCCAGAATCCTCTACTCTCCAAACCAAATCCCTTGTACTCAATTACAAAATGCTCTAAAAAATGACATTGAGAATCAGTTAAATCACTGTCCCAATCCAACCAAAAATATAAGGATCAGGAAAGAACATCATTGGCAACATTGAACTTAGTAATGTCAAAATGAATATCACCGACAATAATGAAGCAGAATTGCAGAAGTCTTCCCCTCCTGATGTCTAGTACGTAGTAGGATACATTCAAGAGGAAACCATCAGGAGAATTTCAGAAGAAATACAAAAACAATTTGGTCTCTTCCCCCAATACCATTCCTTGCAACATATAGAATTCATCAATGTGGACAACTAAATCTGTGCCAAAGTGGAGATCCTATAAAATGAGACCAAGGTCTATGCTAAAACCCAAGATGATATTAAGAGAATATCTGATATTGTATATAGATGTTTAACAATACGCAAATTATGAATCAATGATATCATTATATTAAATTTAATTTATTAACTCTTCTTTAATGATTTGGAGTGGTTTTGGTGTCAAATTCTGCCTGTGACAAACCCTATGCGAAATGTATAGCTACATTCTAGGCAATATTGTCTAGTGGTATAATGATCACATTGGCATCATTATGCTAATATATTCTAATGCTACTACTTCTCTGCACATTTATACAAAGTATTAATTGTAACAAATTGCCGCTCTTATTTTATCAAACTTATTAAATATTATTTAAGATTTCAAACTATTCTCTGTGACAAATACACATTGAGTGTCTTTGCTCAATACTTCATTCACTACCTATTTGTAATTTGCCTCAATCACCTACACATTGAAGTACTTTTCGAAACTGTTTAACAGACACTCAACCTTTCCACAATCTGAAGCAAAGAGTAGCAATCTATTCATTTATTAATTTAATATTTTATTTAATATTTGTACTCATTTAATAATAATATTTATTATTGCTTTATATAAATTAACACAAGCAATTGATTATTTTGAGTAGTATTATGATAGACATGTTTGTGATAAATGAGAAAATTAAACTTAATAAGAGTTTGGAGTCAGCGAGGTTCTTTTAGATTAAAATATTATTTAAATGAAATAGGCTTAATTTATGTATTTGAAAAAGGAATGAAAATTAATATGAAGCGAATCCCATTAATTTCTTTTTTAAATTCTATGTTATATTATATCAAAATAGAAATTGTTTAAATGTTGAAAAAGTAATATAAATAAAAACTATTATTTTATTCATCTTAATTATAAAAAAATATTTAGAATTCTATAATAATTTCCTTATAGAATAATTTTTATCAAATACTATAGTTCAATTACTACCATATGAGAAGGATTCTGGTTTTCTAATATGACATCCACAAAATTGATGAAGGAAGCAAAAACTTTCTCAATAGCATTTATTTATATTGCAATACTTTTATACTGGTTAAATTTGAGGAATAAAGCAACAAGATTATTTATACAACTTTTTAAATTAGTTTGCCAAATTTCTATTAGTTTCATATACTATTGAAATAATTTCGATTATACCAATAGCATAAAATATATAAAGAAGAATACTAATTAATCTATTTTAAATCCATAAGCCTTTATATGTAATAACAGAAGGATTAACTTAATTGATCAAATAAAATAACTATGTGATGCAATACCATCTTGTTAAAATATCTATTAGCTGTATATTATTAGAATTTAATCCTAATTCTATTATTAATTTCCTTTTTAAAATAATAATTCTATTGAGATAATGGATTTATATCTGATGAATTTGATTAAGAAAGAATGTGATTTATCAAATTTAGTTACAACTTTAAAGGATAAATTAGTTAAAATAAAAACTAAATTTTGAAAATATATTATTTCAAAAAAAGTAACAGGATATTGTTAAATATGATATATATCTCTACGAAAAATATCATGTTGATAAAAAGACAAATTACTTTTTTGATTTTTGCATGTAAAATAAAAAATCCCTCCCTTGGTTATTCTTTTTAGTTCTTGGAGAATTCCATCTTTCAGCAATCAAAATTTAAATGGAATTGCAAAAGTGCAATTGATTTTCTCTTAATTCAGTAGTAGAAAATATCAAAAAAAACAAATCCTAATCATTAAGAATATCGAATATATTATATTAAACTAACCAGTTATTTTGTTATGATGAATAGGAGTAATTTAATTAAAAAATGGGTAAAATATCATTTCAATTAATTAACAATAATATTATTACAAATGAACTCACAATCGCAATTAAACAAACCATTCAAACCCCAAGGAGATATTGAAGATGTGCAAATTCGAGACTTTTCAGTTTAGTTTAAACCCCAAAATTCAGTTTGTAAATTTAAGATGACACAAAGGGTGGATTTCATCTCAACGTTTTACACTGGTAATATACCTTCATCACAGAAAGCTCCTGTCAAAGGAATACTCAAATACTGATTTTGATACTATGCTTTTATAGAGTTTTTCATTCTCATATGTTTCATTTGAACTTCCTCATTTGGATTTCTATGATTTCTTGGAGAACACATCTAGTTTTCCACAACTTGACCTTGTTTGTAAATGACAACTAAAGTCTTTCAAATTCAAAGTTATAGCAAATGAATTCCGAGGTGGCGAGCATATGGTCATCATTTAAAATAAAATGTGATAAAGTGAATTATAGTAATTCAGATATAGTTATGCGTGGTGTAATATACACATATAATTATGATTGAATTGATGGTGAACAAGCGAATTTAAATTATTTAATCTTTTTTTTTATGCACTTGAATTGAGCATAATCAAAGCAGCAATAGGTTTAACATATAAATGGACCTTTCATAACAAGTGAGGAATTACTCTAATTTGGAGTATGAAAAATTTTATTAAATTGCTAAATAATATTATAATTATATTGAGTAATTATAGACCTGAAACAAAAGTTTTATTCAACTTGAGACAACTGCCGTTAATCAAATACAACAAGATCAATATGCATTCGTATAATTGTTATAATGTATTGGAATTCTGAATTGCGGTGGAGAAAGTGCATTTTCTGAGTGAAACTTTGATGTAGTTGAAGTGTAAGCAAAGATATGCCATAGTCAGATATCCTTTGAGGAATAATAAGAAGAGGATTTCAGTTGAACGTGAAAATGGTTTTTGACAAATAGAATAAAATTGAAAATGACCTTGCACGGATCTGATGAAAGCAAGAATGTGATTATCAGTGATTTCAACATAAATTATAATAGATGGTAAGGATGCTAAATATCTTGGAGTTGTAAGGTAAGATTCTAACGAACTGGAAAAGATTTTTTATAGTAGATTTTGGAGGAGAATGGGATGATACAAAATTATATTTATAAAAATTATTCTTAACTTTATTTTAGGGATATGTGGTACTATGAAAGCAGATAAAAAGGATAAATTGCTAATAACTCAACTTTCTGTTTGATAGAATATTTATAAATTAAAATATGATTTTATATTTTTTCTATATTTTATTCTTGGATTGTGCAATGGGAATTTGCGATAACACTTGTAAAATTTGCGACATGGCAAACAATTGTAATTAATGCCAACCAACCAGAATTTTGGTAGAAGGTGTTTGTTAATGTTCTAGCTCAAATAAGGAACTAAGTAGAATTTAATCTAATCAATGCTATGAATGCAATAGCAATTGTAAGGATTGTGATTTTAAGCAAAGAAATAATTGCTTTAGTTGTTATAGCGAGAATCACAGAGTTCTCTAAGGTGGAAAGTGCGTTTGCGAAGATCACTATTAAGAATTAAAATCGTCCCAAAAGTGTGTGCTGAGCGAACATAAAGCAGGATTATAGGAAGTGTTAGTCAAATGTCAGTAAGAGGGTGGGCCTATTAAATTAATGAGTAATATTCTTCCTTTCTAAAATGCTCAACTAACTAACTTTGATACTAATATCATGAAGACTGTGACCATATAGTTTTCTGATAATATAAAAAATCCGCTTTTGCCTGAAAATCACAACAAGTACTTTATAAACAATCAAGACAAACATATCATTTAAATTAAAGTAGACAATGTGCTGGCAATTGGCACTGAGATTGAAGGTAGTTTGACAATTGTATTTGACTATGCAGAATACAACGATAAAACCTATGATAAATATAGCAGTATTAAAACATTTGGTAATAGTAAATATATAATTGATGTTTATTAATACATAAGATAGAACACCTTAGTTATATTACTGGGGGTCAGAAGAACTCTGTTAGACGTGTAAAATTAGAACGAATTAGTGATGTCATTCCTTTTGAGTTTTGAAAGCGATAACTTTGTTGCCATCAACTTTGTAGAAACATTGGTTGACTATGCAATTCGACTAATGGGATTTTGCAAGGATCCACTTTGCTCTATTTGTAGTTTCTACAACAACATTGAAACATGTAAAGTGTGTAAACTACACGCTGAATACGATTCAACAACAAACTCTTGTGTTTGCAAGGGCGAACTCCATGCTGACAAGCAATGCTACTTTAAAGGAAAGAATCAGAATGCTTTAGGTTGCACTGAGGGAGTTTGTCTTCTGTGTAAGCCTGATGATCTTACATGCACCAGTTTTATTGAAGTTTGTGATGATGGATATTATGAATCTAATAACAAGTGTCTCGAATGTCCACCGTCCTGTTCAACCTGCACAAGTGGAACCTAATGCCAAAGTTGCATTGAAAAATATTACATAGATAACTTCACATGCAAAGATTGTATTTCTCCATGCAAAACATGCTAAAATCAAACCCAATGTTCTAGTTGTGTAAATGGTTACTTTCTTACTAATTCTGAATGTCTACCATGCACTTCTATAACTGGATGTAAATTATGTGAAAATGCAAGCAAATGTTTGGAAAGTCAGAAAGGATTTTATGTAAACTCAAATTATGGATGTACAAAATGTAAAAAGGAATGCAGTAGTTGTACTTCAGACTCTTTTTGCACTGGATGTGTAGAAGGATATTATGAATCAATTGGATAATGTAATTTATGCATTGGAAATTGTTAGATTTGTCCAAATTCATCTCAATGTTATGTTTGCAAAATCGGTTATTTTGTTGATAAGATGGAATGTGTAGCATGTGATTCTCAATGCACATCTTGCTCTGAATCAGCTTCTCAATGTTATAGTTGTAAACCTGGGTTTTCATTAATTCAAAATAAATGTGTATCATGCTAAACTCCTTGTTATTCTTGCTTGAACACAACCAGCACATGTTTATCATGTATCAATGATTCCTACTATTTGGAATCAAACACATGTGTTTTATGTGAAAGTCCATGTAAAAGATGTGCTTCAAAAAAGCTTTGTCTGGAATGTCAAGCCGGGTATACATTAGACAATCAAACAGGATTGTGCAGACAATGTGAGACATCTTGTCCATCATGTTGTACTCAATGTCAATCAAACTTGGTATAGAATGTCAACTGTTAATATTGCCAAGGTTCATGTAGAGAATGTACAAACTCACAAACATGTCAATCATGTTTAGATGGATACTTCATGAATGGATCCAGCTGTTAAAAATGCTCTAGTAATTGCCAAACATGCAAAGATGATTAAACTACTTGCATGAGTTGTTATTCAGGGTACTATTTGTCTAGTGGATAATGCGCATAGTGCCATTCAAATTGCAAAGAATGTGAAAGCTATGATAAATGCACAGAATGTAAATCCACTTACGTTTTAAATTAAGAATAGAAATGCCAACTATAAAATTGCCTTGACTAATAATGTATCACATGTTATGAATAGGATAAATGTGACAAATGCGGTATAAGTAAGTATTTAAACAATAATCAATGTCAACCTTGTTCAAAAACATGCAAGTCTTGCTAAAATAGTAGAGATGAGTGTACAGACTGCTACAAAGGATCCTACTTAACTTAGAAATAATGTTAGCAATGCGATTTAAAGTGTGCTACTTGCACTTCTACATCTTTCAATTGTATTGAGTGTGCAATAGGATATTATAGGAAGGATGGAGATTGCTTAAAGTGCAGTAATAATTGTAAGGCATGTGAGAACTCTTCTGAGGCCTGCACGAGTTGTTCAGATAGCTCGTATTTGTCCAATAGTTAATGTATTAACTGTTCATTGAAGATTAACTACTGTAGTAAGTGTAGTAATAGTACTACTTGTCTAAAGTGTTAAAGTGAATTCTACTTGTTAAACAATAAGTGCATAGTTTGTCCCTTTGCATGTAGTCAATGTGCTTCTCATGAGTATTGTACTGAATGCAAGAACAACGCTTACAGTCCTTCTCCAAACAAATGCACTATCTGTCCTAAATATTGTAAGGGCCCTTGTGAATTCAATAATTAGAAAATTACATGTACGTATGGATGTGCAGATGGTTACTTTTAAAAAGATGGGTAGTGTATCGAATGTGCATCTCCTTGTAGAACCTGCAAAGATTCAAAATCACAATGTCTCAGCTGTGTTGATGGTCATTATTACGAACTTAATTTCAGTACTAAAGACTTCGTGAATTGCTATAAATGCCTAACCACAGACAATTGTAAAGAGTGTAATACTCCAGATCACTCATGTAAGACGTGTTTAACTGGTTACATCTTTCCCTTAATTTCAGCAACAACATAGATCTGCAAACTGTGTGATAATTGCACTTGTCCCAAAGGTCAATACCGCGATTGGGATTTAGATAAATGCTTATAGTGCAATTCCAATTGCCAAAGTTGCGATATATTCCCAGATCGTTGTACTGGATGTGCAACCAATCAATACCTTGACATAAACAGAAACATGTGTTTTGATTGTGTATCACCTTGTATATCATGTTCAGACTTCAATAAATGTCTTACTTGTATTGAAGGTTCCACTTCTTGTGTTAATTGCCAACTCGATAATTGTTTAAATTGTTCGAATAACCTATGTTCTCAATGTTAAACAGGATACTTCTTGAATTAAAATCATTAGTGTGAACCTTGTTCGGCCAATTGTCTGGCATGCAATTCGAAAGACTCTTGTCAAAATTGCATCTAGTCTACACAAATCTATTTATTCTCAGGTATTTGTAAACCATGCAACCCACCCTGTTAAGCATGTAATCAATCTGGATGTTAATTATGTCCATTTGGTACCTATATTGAAAATCATGATTGCAACCATTGTCTTAGCAATTGCAAAATTTGTTCCTCATCAAGTGATTGTCAATCCTGCAACGATTCCTATTATTTTGATGGTGAGACTTGTAATTTATGTTCTACAAAATGGGAAAATTGTTAGGAGTGCACAGACTCCTAATGCATTAAATGTTTAGATCATTATTATTAGGATCAAAATGGTAGTTGTTAACTATGTTAAAACTAATATTGCTAATCCAATTGCACTTTTGAGACTTGTTAGACATGTGGAGAAGGTTGTGTTAGATGTAATGTTGCATAAGCCTGTGTCCAATGTCTAACTAATTACTATCTCAATCAAGGGTAATGCATAGCATGTAGTTAAAACTGCTTAAAATGCAATTATTAGGAATGCTTGATTTGCAAATCAGGGTATTATCAAGAGGGCATTAATTGTTTATAATGTAAACATAGTTGCTTAATTTGTGATAAGGAATAGTGCCATTAATGTCCAGATAAGTATTATGCAAATAAATTAGAATGTAAATAATGTCAACCCAATTGCTCTGTTTGCCGTTCTGGTTTATGTCAATCTTGTATTGATGACACCTTTTATCTAAATTAAGACTAATGCTCAAAGTGTCAATCCCCATGTCTAACCTGCATGAGCAAAGATCAATGCACTAAATGCTAACCTACTCGTTTTTACCTTGACAACTTCGAATGCAAATAGTGTAAATAGGGATGTCAAATATGCACAAAGGATTCATGCACCTCATGTGATTAGTATGGATACTTTTTAGACAATGGGGAGTGTTTCAAGTGTAAATAGGAGCATTGTTCAAAATGTTAGAAGGATAAATGCATTTAATGTGAGGAAATGGAGTACTTCATGTCTAAAGATTATATTTGTAAGCCATGTCCAGAGAATTGTGAAAAGTGTTAAAGTTAAGATATATGCAATGTCTGTAAACCTGGCTTAATTCTTTATGATTCGAAATGTCTAGCAGATTGTCCTAAAGGGAAATATAAAGAGGGAAAAATTTGTCTTGATTGTTCGAAAGGATGTTTAGAGTGCTCATCTCTAGAAAATTGCACAAAATGCTAAGATCCTTTATTTTTAAGTGAAACTGACAAGAATTGCAACGAGCCACCAGTTGGTACACCTACATCAATTGTCAATATAATCATTGTAGCTGCTATTATTCCAATCATTCTTTTACTATTCGGCCCAATTATACTACAGTCAATAGTTCAATTCTCATATTGCATATCTACTCCTTTTAGAGTCATATATCACATTTTATAATATGGAATATGAAATTGATGTATAATAATTCTGTATTTATATATAAACTTCACAATTATTGTTATGTTGTTTCTATTAATTTTTTATCCATTATTCCATCTACATTAGCAAGCCGTTTAAATTGATACATAAATGATATTATCAAAAAACTCTAATTCTATTTGGTGTATATCCAATGCGTAAATTCAAAAATTTGAATTAATATTCTCATCCTTGCCGATTTGAAAGATAGAATATACTATGTATTAATCTCCATTTACTCTTTAATTCCAATATTTTGAGAAATGATTATAACTTAAATGTTTGATAATATCTTTATTTAATGATCATTTAACATTAAATTAATAGAAATTCAGTTGAATTTAAAGTTAAGATACAAAATTATTATAAAAACAATCTTACATTTTTTGGTATTTTATAGTTTTCATTTTTACGTTTCAATTGGTTTATTTACAAGATAAAATGATCCTCTTAGTTATAATTACATTGAATGAATTTAATTCTTACTTATCAATTGTTGATTAAGAAAAGAGCTCAATAGTTTGATATTCAAAATGTGTGTTTAATTTGAATAATTATAATAATTTATTATTTGATATAATAGAATTGTGAGAAGAAGGACTAATTATTTTAAATAACATGAAAAAATGCTAAAAAGGAGAGTGTTAAATTATTTAGTATTGTTATTGAATACATCAGTAATAGGAGTAATATAGATTATCTCAATTGTGATTAATCGTCAATTTTAAAAAGGGATGAAACAAAATCATTTTTTATTTTAATTGATTCTCTTCTTCTGTATATTTTAGGTTCTCTCTGTCTATTGTGACTATTCAAAGTATGGGCTATTTTATTTATTGTTGTATCTGAACTTTTCTGAATATGGCTTAATTTAAATTGGTGCTAACCTCTTGTTGGATCTGTAACGATCATATCGCTCCAATAAACCATCATGTGAGAGATCTCTTTCCATGTGATTGACCCAACTGAAATCAAAATTGAACTTGGATAAATTTTCCAGTTGAGAAGGTGTTTACTCTTATTGTTCTGTTACTTTCTTCTTCAACTCCTCAACTTATTGTTTGAGTTACACTTCTGCAATTTGGTATGCCTCATTCAAGAGTGTTTATCTTTACAACTTCTCTTTTAATTGAGCAATCTGATTATCTCTCTCGTTAATTTGATCTGTTAAATATTGATTTTTTTTATGCAACTCTACAATTTCTTCCCTTAACTAAGTGATAATCTCAGAATCTAAATTGATTTGAACTGATTCATCCTAAATGTGATTGGTTTCAGTCAATCTACTCATCAATATTTGTTTCTCTTCCACACCCTCCTATTGCTAGACAATAGATTGATATAAAAATTGAGATTCAATATCTGATTCTTGCATAAATATTAATAAAACAAATTTTGTTTAACCCAAGCAATATGATTTTTATGTGCCAACAACAAAATTATATATAAAATTAATTAATTCACGATTGTTCAAGATTCTTGCTACTTTGGATCTCCTCGATAGCATTCTACAATGTAGTATAATCCCCTTTCATGGCCATCATATACGCAGAAGCCCCTGCATTCATGCTCATTCTCTTTATCATCTTCCTCTTCTCTTCAGTCGATTGAGGTGTGCCATCTTGAGATTTGAATGAGTTTGCAGTGAATGGTTAAAAAAATTTGTCAATCGTCGCCATTGCCTTTTCTGTCTGACTGGTAGATTTGGTGAGATTCACTATAGGTAGTGTATTGAAATACCTGAATGAGTCACTTTGTCATTTCTAACAAACCCTTTGACTTGCTTTGATAATTGATCTTACATTTCATCGTTTTATGCTTGCAAACTCTTAACCTTATTTTAAAGAGCTTCCACAGCCTCTTGAAGTTCTGAAATTTTACACTATTTCTATTAGACTTTTTCTTGTAAATTTTGGGAAGAATCGTTTTCATCAATCATAGTTGAGAAATTACAATTAGTAGATGTCTCCGAAAGTTTAGAGTCTGATAATTTTTTAGGAGTTTCTGGTCGATATTATTAGATAATCAGCAATTCTCTTCTTTTATAGTAATTGCATTTCTTTTCAAGCAACCGAGACCTGCATTATAACCTTTTGATCAAGACCTATTGATCAACATCATATAGAACTTTAGGAATTGGGTTTTGACTCATATAGTTTAGTTTATATAAATTTTATTGTTTTTTAATCAATATCAATTCCCTATTTTTAACCCACACCCCCTTAGTTCATATTTTAAATTCCTAAAATAAGAAATCCTCAACAATCAACTGTAATTAGTATAACTTTAAAAATTGTGTTCTTACCTTTTGTAGTATACAGCCTAATGGACAGAAATCTTTTTCCCTACATATGAAATTATTGTTAAAATAGAATCAACATTTAATTTATAATGATATATAACAATTAAAAATTGGATGAATCCCTTAAAAATTAAGTCAGTTTTACAGTTCTATTAGAATTATGTAATAATTTTATGTTTAAAAATATTTTATATTTCACTTAGTCTCTCATACCTAACTGTCACAATATAAAAAGTACGTAGAAGCAAGTCTCTCTTCTTTTTTCCCTAAACCCTCTAATTCTATAAAGTGCCTTACATAAAGTATAAACTCTTAATAGTTATTTTAAGGTTTGTAATTTAATGCATACCCTAATTGAATGAATACTATTTTTAGCTGCAAGAATTTCTTGAATAATTTTCTGACCAAGTGAGCTGGTTATCCTGTTTTTTAACCCACTAAAATTGAATCATAAAATTCTGGAAGTACCATATATTGCATTTGTTCAATTAAGTTTGGTAAATATTCATAAATAATTTATTTGCATTTGTGGAAGTCTAAATCCCTCAAAGCCACCTCTTTAATTTTAAGATATTCAAAATTTAAATCAAAATTTTTCCTATCTTCTGCATCTATATAACTAATTTCCCATTAGTGTAAAGCATACTTAGAGTTTTTGTCTTACCATATTAAACCATCTTCATTGTAAATATATTTATAATAATAGAATCTCAAATTTGAAGATGGCAGCAAGCTAATAAGATGGAAAATTACATTAAGCTGTTCTATCGTTTCTATCCTTTGCTATTTTAATTTTAATCTAAAAAGATGATGATGCACTATTATTTAATGATAGACACAATCATTTTTCACTATGTCCAAGGCTTTTTAATTATAAAGCTCTGCCATTTCAAACTCGTTTCTATAGGTGAGTAATTGAGAATATAAATCAAAAATAACCCAATTGAAATAATAATTTTAGAGATTCTCCTCTATAAATATTATGAACTCCTCCATCTCATATTTATACTTCTCGCCAAAAAAGTCAGACCCCTCCAGATATATCCAACAATAATAGAAGATTGTAAAATTATCATAATGTAAATATTCTTTCATTAATTGCACTTCGGAAAGGGGTTTCTTCAATTGATTTATAAATTTCCAATAATTTGGATTTTCATAATCTATATATGGCCTTTCAAGAAATTTCTATATATGAATGACCTGAAATGTTTCCTTGGTCGGATGACTTTTAGCATTTTATTTTAAAATAACTTCTTTTGTTAGATAATATTTTTTGTAAATTTTATTAATCTTTCTCTTTGATATGTCCATCCACATAGAATCAATCAATAGGAATTTCCATTCAAATAGTACTTAAAAGGTATCTTTATAATTTCTTAAGTACTGAATGATATCTTCATGATTATCAACCCATTAATTGTTTAACCGAGCCTTAAGACAACAATACTTTAAAATTATCTCGTCACTCTCTAACTCTGATAGATCTTTGATACTATTAATAATGGATTTGGCATCTTCCCAAAGACCCATGATATAAAGGATCTCTGCTTCTTAGAGAAGCAGATTGCTATTATTGTTCCCCAAAATCTTTTAATATCGTTGGCATAGCATTAATTGTAAAATTTTTGAGCCTCTCTTTGCAAAAACATCATAGTATAAATCATATTCTAATTTCGATAAATTTTCAAATTTGATTTGATCAAAGATTTCTTAAACTGTATTGAACTAAGCATAATTTAAATGAAAATCTTTCAACATATACATCACTTCAACATAATCCTGCTCGTCCTTTTGATATTCTTCAAATACGTATTTTTGGACCGTGTTTTGAAACACAGTGAGCTGTTTAGATCTTAAAAAAATACTAAAAATTTTTTAGATCAGGGGTTGATATCTAAAATCTGTGATTTTTTGATCAAAGTTTACATCAAAATCATTATCTGAGGATGTTATTTATCTAGTGAATTTAATTTTACTCAAATCTCTCTTAATAATAATATAATCCTTATCATAAAGTTAGTTAATTCTTGGATGCACCATCTACTTTTCATCTAGAATAGTATGCAATTCTATTATAGATTTCTATGGAAAAATAATTTAGAGCATCACTAATTAGAATGCATAAATATCGTTTTTAAATAAATTCATTTTACATTTTCTTCGATTTTAAGCATAAGTCTATCTAATTGATTTTTGATAGTATTGAATAGTACCAAGAATTGGATATTCTCCATAAGGTGTTTTATATTGAGTTGAGCAGCCGAAATCAGATAAGACCCATCCATTTTCTTTTGTCCTTAGAATGTTCTCCAATTTAATATCCCGGTGAGCAATTTTTATTGAATGAATTTTGATAATACTATCTAGAACACAATTGAAAACATGATCGATTTCAGCCTCTGTTAACTTATTAATATATTGTCTCAAATTCCCAGTTCCTAATTCCAAAAAAGTGTGCATTTTGTAACTATCAACATAATTTTGAGAAATGAAAACTTTCCCTTAAACTTTGATGATAGATTCTGGGTATATTTCCTCAATTATTTTTTGGATTTTGAATTCCTCTGCATATTGGATGACAGCTTAGAAAGTGCAATCCTTTTGCACCTTTAAAGCAGCCTTTTGTTTAGTTTAGGGATTCTAAGAGCAGTAAACATCGCCATGTCCACCTGACCCTATCTTCACTCCATTTTCAATTACAATGGCTCTATTCCCACTTTCGATATCATAAATTTCAAAATCATTAAAGATGAATACATCTGAATGATTTTTCAGTATTTGAAAAATGGTTGTGTCTAAGATGGCAGATACAAAATTTGGGTTAGGATCCTTGACTTAAAGAAGATGAGAGTAATCAACAGTGGCTGTTTGATTTGAATTCAAAGAAAGATCCATATAAATGTTTTAGAAAATATTAGATATTTATCAAACTTAAGGTGGGTTTTAAATTAAAATATAGAAAGAAATTTCAATAATGGAGAATACTCATTAGAGTATTTTGTCGAGCAACCTTTTGAAATATGTTTTATTGTATGAAGTAGGTTTTAAATTTTATTTGGTTTTATAGATATGTACAATTAATAAGGTTAATATATATTATTTGTAATGACTCAAATTCTTTAATAGTATTTAAATTAAATAATAAAATTTGATCTTGTTTAAGAAGTTTTATGGAAGACACACTTGAAAAATTAAGAAGAACGACGGAATAGCAAATTCAAATAGCTTAACATTCTTGCGAGTAAGTAGTTGAGCGATTATTATTTAGTTATTGTTTATAATCTGATGTCAATGCTGTTGCACAATGTTTAACATGCAAGAGATGGTACTGCAACAGTGCAACAAAAAGCGGATCACACATAATACTGCACTTGATTAAGAATAAGCACAGTTAAATCAGTTTGCATAGCAAAAACAAGGTGGAAATAACAACTATCGAGTGTTATTGTTGTGAATAGAAAAATTTGTTCACTTTAGGACAAGTGAATGGTACAGATAGTATTTGAGTATTTTTAGTGAGAGTGGAAGAGGACGAAAACATTTTGATTCTTTGCCGAGGCTGTCTGCCTTTGAGACAATTGGGAGAGATTACTTGGGACTCAAATGATTATTAGCCACTAATCAAGGACAAGAGTATTTAGGAATGGTTATTGGGATAGGGAGATAAAATAAATGTAATTCATTGTCGAGGTATACTTAGTCACGTATGGTTACTTTGGAACGCATAAATCAGTATGAGGAGGAAAGGAAGATAAAGCCAGGATTGAAATTCGAGGATTTGGATAGAAAAGGTCCAAATCAATAACTAAAGGAGGTGTAATTGCGATACAAAGATGCTAATCACTATCAGCAAGTATTTTCACCATTAGTCAAATTGGAAGAAGAGTAAGATAAGTAAGTGAAGGAAGGCCAAGTTTTATAAAGTGTGAAAGTGAAATGGGATTTGAGTTTGAAGAAGAAGAGATTGGCCTACTTTTTATATGGAGGCAGAGAAGAGTTTGACACAAACACTCTATTAGGGAATGAGATGTAATTGAGTTTAAAGAATGGGAATTACAATTGGTAATCAAAAGGCACTGTGATCAAAGTAATTAATAATGAGGAAATCTGTTTGGAATTACATCAAAATGATCCTCCTCCTAATAATATCGAGGAAGGATACACAGTCGAATGCATCTGGGTGTCAACAACATTTAAAAGAATGCAAATAGGATTAAAGACATTTCTTACTCAAAGTAGTTCAACCAGTAATTATCTGTATAAGATGATCTTGGGAAGAATCGATACTTTGGCTCCTCCTACAGCCGTGGAGAGTATTCCTCAAAAGCTATCTGCTCCAAATCTACCAGATCTAAATGTGTATTAAGCAGATGCAGTTAAGAAAGCATTGAAGTCTCCATTGTCATTAATTCAAGGACCACCTGGGACTGGTAAGACTGTCACCAGTGCCACTATTGTCTATCAATTAGTAAAGGCTATGGAAAAACAAAAACAAAGAGGATAGATCTTGGTTTGTGCACCCAGTAACATTGTCGTTGATTAATTGGCTGAAAAGATCAACAAAACAGGAGTCAAAGTTGTCAGACTGTGCAGTAAAACCAGAGAAAGTGTTAGTACGAATATCGAATTTCTGACATTGCACAATTAGGTGCGAAGTTTGGATATACCACAATATCATCAATTATAAGCATTTTATGAATTGTTAGATTAACAAGGAGAGTTAGATTAAAAGGATGAATAAGTATTCATAAGAATGAGAGATGAGGCAGAGAAGGAAATTATTGAATAGGCTGATATCATTTGTACTACTTGTATTGGATCAGCTGATAAAAGACTTAAAGAAATGAGATTCTTATTTGTTTTGATTGACGAAGCAACTCAAGCTATAGAGCCAGAGTGCCTATTACCCATGTTAAAGGGAGCCAAACATGTAATCTTGGTCGGAGATCACAGACAATTGGGTCCTGTTGTTTAGAGTAGAGAAGCAGCCTCAGTTGGTTTGGACAGAAGTCTATTTGAAAGATTAGTACAATTAGGAATAAGACCTGTTAGATTGTAAGTTTAATATCGTATGCATCCTGAATTGACAGTCTTTCCATCCAACACATTCTACGAAGGTACCTTATAGAATGGAGTCACTATCAGCGATAGAACTTATTCTGGTAACTTCCCTTGGCCAAATAAGCAAAAGCCCATGATATTCATTAATGTGACTGGCCAAGAATAACTATCGGCATCAGGAACCTCATATCTTAACACTCAAGAAGCAGTTGCTGTAGAATAGGCAGTGTATTATCTTTATCAGAACACAGTTAAATTAAACAAAATTGGAATCATCACTCCTTATAAAGGACAACGCACATACATACTTTCATATCTATAAAGGAATGGACAATTGCCTTACAATCAATATAGAGACATCGAAGTTGCTTCTGTGGATGGCTTCTAAGGTAGAGAGAAGGATTTCATTATCATTTCCTGTGTCCGCTCAAATGACACTCAAGGCATTGGTTTCTTGACCAATCCTAGAAGATTGAATGTCACTATCACCAGAGCCAGATTCGGATTGATAATCATTGGAAATGCTAGAGTGTTGTGTAAAGTATGTTTATGTGATCTATTTGATAGGATAATCTTTGGAACAATATGTTAAATCACTTTAAGGATTTGGACTTGTTGATGGAGGGTTCATTGCCTAATCTTAAATCCTGTCAGATGAAATTCAGACCACCCTAAAAGTTTATCCCAGAAAGACGCAATAACACTATGAATGGCATAAACGATGAAAAGAGTGTGTACTCTTATGCTCAGACAGGTATGCATATGTTGTTTATTCTCTTGTAGATAACCTTAATCAATTTGATCATGATTTGGGAGAGTTCCCATTAACAAAGGGAGTCAGGAACAGTGAATTTGGATTCAATTTCATACCAGATACTCAGGCATTCATTAAGGTTGCTGATCAGAATGAAATCAGGAGAAATTAAGATTTACAAGAGATTGACTAATCCAATGTTGTTAATATTGGGCAACCTCCTTCGTCAATCATGTAAATTGGAACATTCCAAAATGATTTACAATTGGATGTCTGAACAATGAACATTTGGTGCAGAGCGTTGAAAGGAATTACATCACATATATCATATTATATTAATAGTCATTATTGTTATTCTATTTTCTTTGTTCCCCTAGAACTCAGTTTAAGACTTATGTAAGGCACAAACTTGAATTAAGCTTTGAATTGCTTCTCCAGAAAATGTTACTCTGGGTAGAGGGATGCATCATACACCAGATATTGGTTCTTTGGCATTTCTTATTGTATTATTGTCATCTTCATCTGCTCATCTTCTGATAAGACTTGTTTCTATTCATTTTTCTTTTTAATTGACTGTTCATGCAATTGATTCGATTCGATTTCCACTATCTTTTCAAATATTTTAGAGAATTCTTCATAGAGAGGCAAGGATCTTTCTTCTAATTTGAGAATGGCTGGTCTCTTAGTTTGCAATTGTATTTCATTGACTATTGCACCTCCCAACCCATCAATATAATTCATATCCAATATCAAAATTTCAAATCTAAATTCCTTCTTTACTCTCAAGAAATCGATCTAATTCAATACTACTAAAGCTCCCTTATATTTTGATTGAAATTACTCTCAACATCTTTAATTCATTTTTCACATTCTTATTAATTTTATCACAACATTATTGTAATACAAATTTGTATATTTTCGCAGGGAAAATGCATTTCGAATCTGAAATCAACAATTCAAAAATGTCATCAGCTGTTTACCTAATGTTGAAGATTTGACATATAATGCTTTATTATCTAGTTGACATGTTTTTTTTTTCATACTATTATAAGTACCATTCTTGAAACAACTATGAAATTATTTAAGGCATTTTAGAATTGGCTAGAGTTTTAATCATTAATATAAATAATTTCATTTTAAAAGACTTTGATTTCATTAAGAAATAATATAATTCTCTAAATTTTTAGAATAGTGAGCATATTCAGTGTTGAAAGATCTCTATCTAGATGTCGACCTTTTAAGTGAGTATTTCAACAAATATATATAAATGCATTTTACAATTTATTCATTCTTTACAAGATATAAATATATAAGCTTTTAATTCATTCAATCCCATAATCTTACCTTCATATCATCGATCTTTTTAATTATTGAATCATTTCCTTATGACCTAAAGATTTGATTAAACGAGTTCTTTGTTTCTGATAAGGTTACTTCATCAGATTCAAAAGCAAAGAAGGGAATATCTATAAATTGTCTAAAGTGCGGGTTCTCACAAACTAATGGATTCTTTATCAATTCATTCAGATATTAAAGGAGCAATCCACTTCTCTGATTTGGATTGATATTCTGTTACAAGGCACTCAACTTTTATGGTAATAATGGCAAGAATTGAATCCTATTGTACAATTAATAGGAATATACATTTACCTCTTTTTCAAAATACTGTGTAATTCATGAAATTAAGAGTATCTTTTAGAAATGATGTGATATTAATTAAAGATATTATGGTTGATAATCTAAAATTGATATTTATAATATTTATCTCCATTTTGATCCGAAGCATCATCATATTACAAGAATTTGACTGCAGATTAAGTTACTTACTCTACATCTCTTTGCATACGAGAATACTATTTCTTTAAAAAGGATTCTTAATTTGCAGACAAACCTACAAATTTGAATAATGGCAAACAGCCATGATTATTTCTGTCATTTAATAATACTTTTAAATAGATTTCTAAATCTCTCTATCGTTCCTCTAAATCCACTTCAGTTAACTTTCCAATACTCTTTTGTGGGAATAAAGATGAGTACTTGATTCCTTATTATTTTAATTATTCATTCAACTCATGAAACTCTCTAAATCTCTTCTATGACATCAGAGTTTCTGAATTAATTGTGATCGCTATTGAATACTAGATATAGGAATCTCCATGTTGCTTAATTGTTTGATGCTCCTTGATTTTCACATTCATGTAGGGAATATAGGGGTTGTGCAATTCCCATTTCTTATAAGGGAGACTGCTCTATTGCTTCTTAATCAGAGATGACTTATGAAGTTGTCGGTGTTATAATTTGATATCATTCAACAATTCTCTTTCCTGTTGAGGAAATTCAATGAAATCCAAAAATGTATTGGATATCAATTCAACCTTACTAATCAAAACATTGAAGTATTTTTGTATATTGTTAATTAATTATAAGTCGGCATTATCTGAGATCTACCTAATTAAATATTCTAATTAAAGTAAGTCATTATTGTGCAATTCAAAATAAGCTTAACATTCAATGATTAATTGTTGATGCATTTCAAATAATTGAGAGACTCTCTTCTTCAATTTTATGCTCTTTTCTTTATCAATCAAATGACTAAATTAATATATTCTTATTTACATGTTCATTTTAATTTCAATATCATTGTCCACAATGTTCCAAATCTTTTAGAGTTCCACTGAAAAAAATTGTGTTTAAAAATCTTAAATCAATCATGAAATCATACTATTTATAGTGGAAATCCTCAACTTCTAATCTAATGAAGAGATATCAATGTCTGGCAATTCACTATTGAAAAATCCCAATTCTTCAAATTCTGCTAAGTCTTGCTTTCTAAAAAAGAGAGTGTAGATCAAAAGAATTGATATGATGATTATTCTACCAAAAATCATATAAGGCATGTTGTTTAAATAGCCATAAGAATCCAAGATCATGATGGCTATAATAAGAAGCACAATCCAATTAGCAATCCAATAAATTTTATGTGCAAAATATAAAGGAACTCGTTTCTTATACTCAAAGATCTAAATTTCATTGTTTTTGTACCATCAGGAATATTTAGAGCAATTAAGTGATCATAGTAATTAGGAGTACCAAAAAAATGTAATGTTGATATTCCTCACAATATTTGCATATAAAAATCAATCCACATTGAGTACCTTAAATGCCTAGACTGTTTATTAATATGTGATTGTATACCTATATCACAAATCAATAAAAACACACGAAACTTGAGTGAACAATTCAATTTAATGTCATTAGCAATTATGTCTGATTTCAAGTGACAATATCGTCGAATCATCATCAAAACAAAGATAATTGAAATAGAGAATGGAACAATAATTGCATATGAAAATAACTACATAATTAAATTAATTTAACATGAATTTAATTGATTACCTCAAGTAATGCAAAGAAAAACAAATCAAAAAAGCTGAGGCTGATATCCATCACTTTAACAAAAAGATCAATGATGCATCAACTCAAAAAATGTTCGAAAAACTTAGTGCTGGTGTAATTACACTGCCATATCTCAGTTAATAATAAAAGACTGAAATGTAAAGAGAACTAAAAAAACTATAAAAGATAATGGACGATATCTCCTCTAAACAATGTGCATTCAATATTCACATCAATAAATATGCTGACACTTAATCCAAGAAGACATTTACCTCTGCTTTAGAATTATAACATGCTGGTTAATAACTACTATTGAGTACTTTTTGCAATCACAAAACTCAGCTGCAAACCTTTCTAACTAAGTATAATAATTTGATATCCTATATTCCATTCTGGGAAAATGCTCAACAGTTAGAATCCAAATATAATCCGATAGATATAGATTTCAATCTGATCCAATCTATGTTGGATGAATTGCAATTTAATTATACAAATATGAAGAAAGAACAAGAGAAAAACAAAAAACTGCATAAAGTTGCTTCAATTTAAACTAATCCAAATCAATAAGAAGTTATTTATAAGGAGAAGGAAGTTATTAAGGAAATTTATAAAGATAATCCTTAACAACAGTTACAAATTGATGAATTGAAAAAATAGATTACCAAATTAAAAGAGGAGATTTCCAATTTAAAGACTTAAAATTAATTGTTACAAGCTCATGAATTGACTTATGGTCTCAACTGCATGTAAGACATACAAGCAGGAATTCAAATGTATATCTAAATTGGTACTGCAGATTCCAAAAATTCATTGGCTCAATTATATTAACAAGGCAAGATGATTGCCTAAAATATCAAATTAGCCAGATAAATCTATAAAGCAAATATCAAAACCAATAATCTGCAATCTATCTTTTAATATGGTAAAATAGAATTAATAAACAAAAAAAAAATCCAAAAAGGAATCCAGTACATTAAACAAGCAGCTGATCAAGGTCACATTGAAGCATGTTTAGACTTGGCCATTTTATATTATTAAGGAGTTTAGTAAAATAACGAATTCCTATTTCAAAAGAATTAATAGTTGGCTAAACAATATGCTAATAAAGGCTAACATACAAGCAGAGGAATGTGTGATTTAGGTATAATTGAAACTGACAGCCTGAAGAGCATCAATTACTTAAATGAGGCCATCAAAAAGGAATACACTCCTGCTTTTTATTATCTTGGACTGCACTATTTATAAGATCAAGAAAAAGAAAAGGGATTGTCTTTATTGTTATAAGGCGCATTAAATCAAGACTTAAGATGTGTGGAAGAACTATATCAATATTTATATGAGGATTCTTTAAATTCTAATTCTTTAAATAAGTTTTAAGACTATCTGCAACTTCTCGCTGTCACAAAATAAAGTAGTGAAGCTTTCTATTATTTGGGTTTATGCAATAATAATAATCTATTACTTCAACAAACCTATTATCAATTGGGTTCAAAGTTAAATAATCAAAAATGTCTTGATAAATTATCAGAAATCAACAAAGACGTCTAAATTTATTCTTAAATTGTTGAAATGGGATAAAATTAAGCTCTCTTTCAATTAGGATAGCATTACGAATAATAAGGTAAATATCTTAATGCAATCGATTATTATAAGTAATCTAAATCACAATAGTCTTACAATCGCATTAGTTAGATCTACTAAAGTCAATTAAAAAATGATGCATTGGCTAAAGAGTATGAATAACTTGCATTTGTAAGTCCTCGTTTTGATAGTGAGAGTGAAATAGCATAATCATTGATAATAACATAGAGTAAATCTTGATTATTAAAAAGATATATGTTGAATTATACATTATTTTATACAAATTCTTGTTCATTAATAGGATTGTTAAATACTATTGAAATATCTTGACGTTCTGTAATAAAACTGATGTGACAGATTTATTCTACAATTATCCTTTTGAATTACATCAAGATCTGAAGGCAGAAATAAAGGGGAATGATATTTGATTGAATAATATCCATTTCATGTGGAATATAACAAAAATTTTAATGGAGTATTAATATTAGATTGGTATAGTATGAAAAATTGTAGAAAGAAATTTTTGAATGAAAGGAACTTAAATATTTGCTAAAACTAATATCAAGACAACTAATAAACTGAAATAAATTTAAGCTTATTTAAAATAGTTTTTTCCTTTGAAATTATGAAACATTCAAATTTCATAATTTAATTCATTTGTAAATTTTAATATTTGAAAATACTTGTGAGAATTTCCATAAAAATTTAATACATGTAAATAAAAATACCTTTAGTACTTGTATGACAAAAAATGATTACATTATTTAGAAAAACAATTACATAAATATACATATATGATTTCAAAACCATCTACTAAACCACTATTTTAATCTTAAAAAGAATGAAACAAATAGGTTTTTCTTATTGAAGGATGCCTATTATTGCTGCTGGTATTAGGATTCTATTTTTTTTTGTTGCTTTTTCTTATTTTTGAGGTACTCTTCTTAATTGTCAAGTAAGTTAGAAAAGTCCTCCATATCCTATCCGATCTAATATTAAAATCAGAATAATACTTGTTCTTTGAGGTCCCACCAAATTTAGAATTTATCATTTTTATTTTTACTCAGATGCAACCACGATTTGGGTTCAACTTTAGTTATGTTCAAAACCATAGTACCTACACTTTCCACCTACCATTCTATGGCTTATCGGATTGGATTCAGGAGAGGAATTTCTAAATAGAATTTAGTTAAAATATTATTCTAATCTGACTCAGCGGATATTGATAATTTTTCATTGAGATATTTTATTTGATGATTCTTAACGCTAATGTAAGCAGGAGCATCAATCCTATGTGCAAATTTAACTTTGATCAAAATGTTTGCTGTTGATTATGCCCATAGGATTATTGGTTTAATAAGGACATGATTTTCATGATTATTAAATCTCTTTTTTAGTTATTCAAATTGCAATAAATCATTTTAAATGGATTGTTTTGCACATTACAAATGGGATTCAAGTATGATTTATTCTTCTGTTATCAAATTGAGAATCTGCTATCCAAATCCCCTGGAGATTAGCAATTGTATAGTTTAGCAATCCAATTAATTTTCATCTATCATTAGAAGCAGTTATTGTTTAATACCATCTCCATTTAATGATAATTGTGCTATTTATGATTATATAATAGTGAATAGAGTAAAAATAATCATTAAACAAAATAAAAATTACAATATTTTCTTATATTCAAACTAATCCTTTTAATGTGGTTGCTGTATTCTTTCTTTAATGAAATTAGTGTTTTTAAGTAAGTAATTCAGATTAAATGTTCTTTGTTACTGGTCTGGGTGTTTTACTGAAAGATGATTAAATGAAGGTCTCAATAGGGTTTCTAGAAGTCAAATGATTCAAGTAAGGAGAATTTTAGACGGCACTAGGACTGTGTTCTGTGTGATGGGATATCTTTAATTGTGTGGAACACCTAGGAGACTTCTGGTCTTCTGTTTTTGGGAATCTCAGGGGCTGTATATTGCAATAGGAACTCTGGTTATACTTGTGGATCTTGGGTAATGTAATTTACGAATCTAAAGGAGATAATGCTTATGATTACCCTTATCAAGTAATTTTTATTACAAATATACTCTTACTGATTATCTTTATTTATGTCTTTAATCAATAATTTTAGCCTAAATAGATTGAGAATGTATATTGACTTGATGTTTCTCATCATGTACATTAACTTAATGTTCTAGTTATTGTGTAGGCAAGAGAGGAGAGCCATCGAAGAATACTTTGGTTTTGTATCTAAACATCTTCTTCTGTTTTTCTAACAATCTTTGTTTTCTTCGCTTATTAATCAAGTAGAGAATGCAATAAACGGCATTTTAAAATCTTATGTGCAATCTCTACTGCTTAACTATTGACATCTGCGTTCGAAACAAACCGAATTTCTTTTATAGACATTTCATTTTCTTATTGGGCTTACTGCAATCGAAGCAGCAACAGCTTTTATTGTCTTCAATCAAAGTCTCTTGTGAATACTCTGAACTACCCATATGTCTGAGGAATACCTTTCTGAAGACACAAAATCTAAGTTTTTTTAAGACATGGCCTTGGTGTGCAAATTCAACGGGTGAATAGCTTTTGAGTATGTCTTTTTTGGTGACTTCTTTCTCATCTATTGTTTGTTCGTTACCAGGATTCCAGTTCTCTAGCGATGATAGGATTGCGGTTTTCTGCGATTATCCATTCTGACTTTGATTTTTGTTACTAAATTTATATATTTTATATATATAAATATATTTGTCTGATATGTACGTATAATTAATTTGAATTCTATAAAGGAGACTTCATAATATAAATGTTATTAAGGTAAAATCATTTGTTTTCTTTTAATTAAAATTATTATATCATCAATGGGCGTATGTACTTCTCAGCAACCAAAAAAACCTAAACCTCTCATCAGACTAATCAAAATCAGAATGGATGCTTGTAACAAATCAAAGGAGATCGATGAGGCCATCCAAATATGGAACAAAATCAATCGAGTAATTTCATAATTGAAATCTACAACTAAAATCCCTGATGATTTGAAGGAGGATGCGAACAAAATCAATAAATTCCTGAAATCACAAAGAAATTCAAAGTTTCTTGACACCTTCTTTACCTTTTATGACAAATTTCAATATAAACTAAATGAGCAAATCACTAAAAATTAAGAATTATGGATTCAATTTGAAAGTATCTTCAGCAACTTGGACTTGCTCAATGACAAATTCACTGAGTTAGGATATACATCCCGTCTCGGGTGCACTCAATCCTTAACTAAATATAATTGATCTATTTATTTATATATACGATAATTATTTATAATCATAATACTTGTTCCCTTTGATCCCTAATCAATATGTATTAAGAATATTTCTGAATGATGTTCATCAAACTAATGAATGAAAGTCTACAAAATGTTAAAACAATTGTGAAAGTAACACGAAAAGTCTATGTCGCATCATTTGGTTATCGTGTCACAAATCATCAATACTAATTTTATAAAACAAAAAAAGAAGTTATTAAATGCTTTTAAGATTTAATTAATATTATTATATTAATTAAAATAGATAATCTTATATAGTAAATAAATATCATATATTTGAAATCATCCCTAAGACAATCCTTTATGATGAAAATGTAGCCCATTACTATTTGATCCACTAAACACATTCTTGACACCAAAAGTTTAAAGAGTCAATTTCACTTATTCAATTTTATCTGATTTAATTTCAATAGCTGATTTATGATGACCACTCATTCCTTGATTCCAAATATTTTCAACATTCTTTTATTTCTAATATCTCCTGAAGAAGTCGTCATTGTTAGTCTATTTCAATAGACTTCCTACGCTTCCTTGTTTGAAAAAACTTTTCAGATTATTATTATTATTGTTATTATTATTAATCTATTTCGCACTCCCATTCACATAAAATTGACTTACTGAAGGACTTTCAGCTTCTCTTCTTGGATCCTTCTAACCAGAGGACATTCTATCCAAAAAAGATGGTTTTGCACTGTGCAAGGATCCTTTGTTAGCAGATGTAACTGATCCCCTAGGGTTAGAATGATATGAGGATCCATTTCTAGTCCCTTGATGGGAATTGAGATTCTGTTTGTATTCATAATCTTATAATTGTTTCATAAAACCTATATAATAATATAGTGATAAATACCTGAATTGGGTTCAACAATTGATCTTGCCCCCTTGACTTTTTTGAGTGCTTCTTTGAGAGAGTAGCCTAGGTGCTTGATCATATACGCTATAACAATAGAAGCTGATCTAGAAATGCCTGCATAACAATGTACAAACACATTGGTATTCTTAATGTGATCTCTGATAAAGTTAGCACATTCATCAAAGTAACGATAGAGATCGAAATTCTCTGCATCTTCAGCCATGATCCACTAAAAAATGATAACATTTTGATACTAATCTAGTCATTGATGGATCAACTTTGATTTCACTAGTATCAATTACAGCCACGATGGCATTGATAGAATGTTCTCTTAAATATTTAATATCATTGGCTGCATTAATATTTCCTAAATACAATTGTCCATAGCGTGAATTCTTGTAAAGATCCACAATCAGATTCATGGGACTACCTATTAGTTAATATTGTAGAATCATACGATTGCTGTACGTGTTGGCAACACTCTGGTTGAAGTTTAATTGGGTACAAGTTAGGCTCAAATCTAACCACTTAGACATTCGTTAAATTAACAAACAACAAATTAATGAATTTATTTATTTTTCAGAGAATGCTTATATATAAGAATTGTCCTCCTGAAGAGCAGATACCTGTTAAAATCTATATAATTCAACCAATTTCTTGATAGATTCTTCCACATTTCCAAATTCCATATACAAATTCAATTGATATCATATTATAAGAGATTCACAATAGACTGACATCTGAATGTTGATTCTCTTCCTTTTCTGACTCTCAAATGATCACTCTCACACAGACTGCTGTGGGAAATGGAAGACATTTGACAAATGACAAATGAGGTGGCTTGTGAATAGCTCTAAATTAAACAGGATGTTTGAATATTCAAATGTGTGATTATAAATTTTAATATTGCAATCATGTCAATTATGACTTATGTTACTGAATCATGAATAAAAAATAAGTATTGAAAAATAAAGTGAATAAAATATATTTTAATAATTAATTTAATGTTTAATATAATATTATTTGTCATCATAATTGATGTCATAAAGGCTTTGAATCGAGATGTTAACACTTTTAGTAATTATCATGAGATTTAGATCCACAAACTCCATATTGAATGGTTATTGGATTTAAACTAAAAGATAATCAATGGTACAGCAGAATATCATTTCAATGTCATTAAAAACAACATCAAGGAAATCCATCTTGATGTCTATTAATTAGATATTATCATTGCTTATGATTTTGCCACTGGAACAGTCCTTAAACATGAAGTGGAAAACATGGGAGAACAATCCTTGAAGCAAGGGGATCGATTGAAGATCTACCTCCCAAAGTCTTACAATAATGGTGATCAAGTTAAATTGAGAATCAAATATGGTGTAACCGAAAAAGCCAGGGCACTAAGTTTCATGACTAAAGAACAAACTGAATCCAAACGTAAGAATTCTATAATATTTAGTCCTACCATATTTGTATTCATATTGCTAAGACAACAATTGCAGATCCATGATTCCATTACAAGACACTCCAAGTATCAAACAGTACTTCAGTGCTTTGGTTTTGGTCAAAGATCCTAGAATCAAGGTTTACATGACAGGAAACCTCTTGGAGGGAAGACCTTTCAAAAGAATGAATTCATACTCTGAAGCCTTAACAGAATATCATATCTCTTTAGATATCAAAATCCCAAGTTATCTTTTGGCAATAGTGGCTGGTAACTTGGAATAAAGAAAAGTGGGTAATTAATAAACTAGTCGTTCATATGTGATAACTGAGCCAACCAGTATAGATAGAGTTGCCAAGGAATTGGAATTCTTATAAGAATATGTTGATACTCTAGCCAATTACATTGGTCCATATGAATGGGGAGATTATAAGATTGTCATATTGCCACCATCATTCCCTCTTGGAGGTATGGAACATCCCCTTCTCACTTTTGCCAGTCCAACAATTATTGTAGGAGACAAATCAGGAGTTGGAGTTGCAATTCATGAAATTGCTCATTCTTGGGTTGGGAACACAGTCACTTGTTCAGATTGGGCAAACATGTGGATTAATGAGGGATTCTGTACATTTTTAGAAAGAAAGATCCTTGAATAATACAACGGAGAAGACTACTCAAAGATGTATTCATTCTTATCCAATGATACAATGTTTTAATAGATGGCAAGATATGGAATGGATCACTCCTATTCATCATTGCATCCAAACACTTCAGGAGAGAATCCAGATGACAGTTAATCTGTAAGTGATTTATAATCTATTGTAGGAAGTTCCATATAATAAGGGATATTAATTGTTGTTGTATATAGAACAATAGGTTGGAAAGCAAAACTTCCAAAAAATGTTACAATAGTACATCATTCAATTCAAGTGGCAATCAATTGATGAAGATGTCTTCTACAGATATTTATTGTCCTGGATCGCTACAAATTTAGGCAAGGATCATGCCTCCATCAAAGAAATAAAAACAATCTACAAAGAGTGGGTGTATGTTCCAGGAAAGCCTCCAAGAACTTTGGATTTCCATACTGATGCCTACGACCAAGCAATGGCTTTGGCAAAAGCTTGGTTAGATAGCAAGGGTAATAAGGTTCCAGATAATGCCGAAGATTATAAAAACTATATCTATTATCAAAAACAATAGTTCTTGAATGAAATTGCTACAAAAGTATATTCAATCCATTATCATAGTATGGGGAAATGACTGAAAAAACTTACAAATTGATTGATCAAACATATCTATTGTCAGATCAAAAGGATTCGAGACTTCTATACAGATGGTTGATAGGATGTCTGAGAGGTAAGTTCTACGATAGAATGGAGGTAATTAAGAACTTCATGGGAAGTCATGGAGCTAGATCTTGGTTAGTCAATATGTATGGTACTTTGTTCAAGGACAAGCCAGATGTAGCTAGAGAATGGTTTGCTGAATTTAGAAGTTTCTATCATCCTTCTGTGGTTGATGCTCTGGAAAATGAAGTATTTAAAAACAGTATCGGGAATAGCATACAATGAAATTTATTAAATAATAGAATAATTATAATATATTTATTAAATGATTAGAGAGAGATAATTTGAAGTAATTAAAACATAATAAGTAAATTAACACTTACTATGCAGCATTTGCAGAGAAGTGTTTTATAATCCAATAAGAGCCACTTGTGGGTATCATTCTACTTTCATATCTAGGCATACTTTTTGTGGGACTTGTTTGGTTCGTTGGATTCAAATGAAAAAGAGTTGTCCTTTATGTCGACATAAACTTGAACGCAACTATCAATTCGACAAAGACATTCTAGCAACCAAAATTGTTGGTGATATTGAAGTCAAATGTCTACGATGTCAATCTTGGGAGGGAACCTTGGCTTAATTTAAATAACACAAAAAATCATAATGTACTTACATCTCAACCAACAATGAAATCCATCAGGATGCTATTGAAATTGGAGATGATGAAGAAGAATTTACATTTGCAGGTCTCGCTGAAGAAAATGAACCTAGATAATAAATCATTGAAAATATTGGGTAATAAATTTTGGCTTAGCTTGATTAATCCTAAAATCCAGAATCATAACAACCACTCTAATAAAACCAGGATCTAATAGCTAATCAATAAGATTCTCCTTAAGAAACTAATGTAAATAAAAATCTTACTTCTGATCAAGTAGAAATTCCAAATAACAATGAAGAATTTAATATCGAGCTCTCGCAAAAGAATCCTGATAACATTGATACTAATAAGTCCTAAAATGACGAAAATTAAATTCATAATACATTTGTTTAGCATGACACAAATAATTAAAATAATTCAATACAAGAAGGTGAGTAAAAAATTAGCGAAGTTAGTGAAGTCAATAATCAGTAATAGGAATAACTTTAAATTCCAGACTCTAATTCAAAAGAGAATGAAATTGCAAGTTAAACTAATAATTAACCTAACAATATCAACAATGATGTAATTGCGCAATAAGAGAATACAGAATTAGCAGTAGTAGACAATGTATAGAATCAAATTTAAAATGAATCAAAGGAAGATTAATCAAATTAGAATAACGAAATTAATCAATCTCTAGTGGAGTAATTTAAAATAAATGATCCTGATATTGAAATAATTAATCCTACTGTTAAGTACTTAAACAATAAGGAACTCAAATAGATCAAAGCGAATACTAAATTCAAAATAAATATACTCAAAAATAATAATAATGTTAAAATTGCAGAACCTATGATGGAGGAAATAAATGATAACTTGTTTTTTTAATTTGTTGATTAAATGAAAAAAGAAATGGTTAAAAAACTAAGTGACATCTAATACTATAATACTTTGCTTGGCTGATTTTAATATAATTCATTTTATTATTAATGTAGTTTGCACCAAAAATTATTTATCAAAAACTCAAATTCCTATTAAAAACTCTGTTTAAATTAATTAAATGAAGAAATATTTCAATTAATTCAATAAAAGGTTGTAACAGTTAGGATTGACCCTTAGAGATGTAGATGCGGACGGAAATTGTCTCTTTAGGGCTATTGCTGATTAACTAACTGGAAATGAAGAAAATTATAATAAGTATCGCTCTATGGCAATCCGATCACTCTAGAAAAATCGAAAATTTTTTTCTGATTTTCTTCCAGAAGGTTCCACATTCAATGAATATACTAAACGAATGTCTGAAGATGGAATATGGGGTGGGCATTTGGAACTTTAAGCCTTGAGTAATACTTTACAAATAGACATTGTTGTCCATACCTTGGATAATTATTACATCATAAAACATATGCCAATAAAGACCTGTTGGTCATCCTTTAAAGAAAAAATTCATCTCTATTTTAATAAGAAGCAAGTTCCCACTTAAAAATAAATACACATTGCTTTTCACTCAGGGAAAAAGATAATTAATCATTATTAATCAGTTAGATTAATTGATGATAATACAAATAAACCTGCCAAATAACCATCAATTTATTGTGAATTATCTGAATAATCAACAACCGATGAATCCTATTGAAAATTTTTGCTTATTTTTGGAATTGTGATTTATGTTGTAATTTAAATAAAATATTTGTTTATATCGAAAATCATTCACCTTTAATTTATTTATATAATAACTGAGCAACATTAATCATTTCATGATGATGAAATTTGGTATTCATAATTCAAATTGAATAAAACAGATTAAATGCTATTTAATTTATATCAAATTCAAAAAAATGAAACTTCTTATGTTGTTACATATAAGATTATTTTTGTAAATAAAATCAAATCCTCCAATAGATCAAATAAATCATATTCTAGAATTGATTAGAAATTAGTCTTTAATCATTAATGTCTAATCCAAATTTCGGTTAAATTATTAAATTTTATACTATTAATTATGCATAAATAAAGTTAAAGGTTGTATTACAGAATGATTACTTAATTCGGCTACCATCGATATAGGTATCATTACTTAATTTATATGACATTAATAGTATTTATTTTAGGTAATAATAAAATGAATATAATTAACAGAGATTTATGTAAATAAAATATATAATTATAAATTATCCATATATTTATATTTAATAATTTACAATATGTCACAAATCACCTCTTCACTTCTTAAAGTAGTGAATACTTAGATTTAAGGTATAGAGATTATTTAAGAGTAGATCTTGATTAACATATCTAAAAATAGGAGAGAATAATTAGTGATTAAGCAAATGAGATTAAGTCATTGAAAAATAGAATGAATCAAAAGGATATAATGAGTTAACCAATATTTGATAACCCAATCGATCAATTATTAGCATATCCTAAATCCCTAAATGCACTTGGATTATAGATTTAAGAGGAGTTTGTGATGCTAAAAAAATAATTGCAAGATAAGGAATAAGAATTACAGCAACTTAAATCAGGGGCAGATAGTCAAAGAATATCCTACAAGCCAAACACGTCATAAGTTGATGAAGTTATAAAATAACATGAAGAACTAAACGATATTTTAATTGAGTTAGAGAAAAAGCTATACGATAAGAAGCAGTAGAAATAAGAACTAGAATAAATCATGGACTCTTATGGGGAAGATGAAAAGATATTAAAATAAATGAAATCGTAATTGTCTGTGTTGAATGAGCAATTAGCAGTCGAGAAAGCCTACAATTAAGAAGTAAGAGTTCAATTAAAGAAATTGTAATAAGACACTTAGAGTTTGAATGTTTAATTGGAGAAGTAATAAACAGAAAAATAACAAATTGAAGATCAATTGGTCAAAACAAAAAATTAATTAGAATATTTAAGATCTTAAAATATTATATTAGGAAATGGTGCTCCAATAAAGGGAGAAACCGAAAAATTAATAGCAATTGATGACTTAGTAAAATAAAATTAAGCAATTGATGATTTGATGCATGAACTATAGGTTAAATTGCTTGAAAAATAATAAGCTTAGAATCTAATCCAAGATTAAATAAGCATGTTTGATAATGAGCAACATTCTTCAACCTCACTTAAACCCTTAAAGATATCCTCAAGAAAGGAATTAATTTCATAATTAGAAGTAGAATAACATGAATGTGATATAATTCAATAACAATTGAAATTAAAATAAAATGAGGTTTAAGTGTTAAAAGTTAAATTGAAGAAAGAGGAATAGGAAGTGTTTAAATTATAAAACTAATTGCAAGAGGAAATAGAAGTCAAGGTTTCAGTTGAATAGCAAATCTAGAGTTTATAATAGAGATAAATAGCAATATAACCAACAGTGACTTCTTATATTCAGGAATTACCAACAATAAATATATTTGGTCCACAAAATGAATCAATTCCTCAAGATTATTAGTTTTAGATTGATTAATTGTAGGAGACAATAAAATAATAGGAATCATAAATTGAGTTCTTGAAATTTGAAATTCAGTAAAAGGATGAAATAATGAGTATGTCATAACATACTTATTTGTAAGATTTGAATTAATAGAATTAAGATGTTGAGAATAGAATACAAGAGTTGAAGTAACAACTAAGTTACAAAATAAAGAGAAGAGATTAATTGGAATCGATTGTGATTGAGGATTAGAAACCTAAGAGGAAATCGTTTATTCAAAATACAGAATTGATGGATATGTAAGAATAATTGCATGAGAAGAACATGAATATTGTTTAATTACATGAAGAAATATCTAAGTTGTAAAAATAATTATACGATAAGGAATAAGAATTATAATAACGAGATGTTGAATTAAGATATTAAGCATTAATGAAGACAAATGAAGATTAATGTGAGAAGGCCGATGAATTGGTCAAGAAGAATTTAGCAATGGATGAGTTGATTCATTCATTAGAGGTAAGGTTGGTGGAGAAAGAATCAAAATTAAAGGAATTAGAATATTTGAATTCATCAAAGAATTTTGAAATTGAATCTAATCAAAATAATAATTCATTTTATAAAGATAGAGAAAGTATTGTTAGAGATAGTGGAATTAATTTGTATGATTAGGATTAAGATTAGTAATTTGTTTAATAACAATAAATTTTGGCTGGTTTCAGTAGTAGTATGGATTAGTTAAAGAGTAGAGTTGAATGTTAGAAATATGAATTGTAAGAAAAGGATAAGATTATTGAGTAACTTAAACAATAATTAAGTGATTTGAAAAGAAGTCATTTCAATCAATAGATTTTGGCAACCCAGGATGTGTCTGTTATTAATAGATAAATTAATGTGTTGTAGGAATAAGCTGATAATTTGGTAAAACAGAATCTAGCCTTAGAAGATGTTATTCATGAATTAGAATTCAAGTTGTAAGAGAAGAAGAGTAGATAAGAAGAAATATACAAAGTAATATAGAATATGATGGAAGAAGAACTTCAACAAAGATAATAGAAATCAGATGAGATGGTTAAGAAGAATTTGGAATTGGATGAGAAGATCTAATAAATGGAGTCAAGATTGACTCAAAAATAACAATAATACAATGAATTAGAATAAAGATTGTCTTAACATCAAAGATCAATGCCCTGGCCTTTATAAGTGTTCCATGAGAATCAGATGATCTAGGATCAAAATTCTAACTTAACTGATTTAACTATTTAAATTGCTTAAATAACGGAATCAGTCAGATAACTAAGTCAAGATGATATTGAACTGGAGTTCTTACTGAAATAAAAGAAGGAAAAGCAATAATAGATTGAATAATTAAAATTATTTATTTAATCTTCAACTACTGTCTTACAAGATTTGTAGACTGAACAATAAATCAAATAGGAATAAGTTGAAAAAATAAAATTACAAAATAAAGACATTGAATCAATGGTCAATGATTTATAGGCCTAACAAGTTACTTTAATTGAAGATGTCAGTAAGTCATAATCAAATGTTCCAGAATGGTTGAGTTAGAATATAGAATCATCTAAAAGATTAAATGAACTTCAAAAGGGACAGCAAAAGGTTAAAGAACAAATAAAAAACTTGGAATACTTGATTTTAGATTTACAAATTGTTGTAAAGGAAAAACAAGAAGATTTATTGAGAATATCATAAGAAAATTATTAATTATCAATTCTAACAAGAAAATAGAAACAGAAGAGAGACCATTTATTAAGAGAATAAATGCCTTTGGCAGAAAAGGTTGGTCTGCTAGAATAGTAAGTGAATGACTTGTAGGCAGAAATCAAAAGATATACACCAGAATTAGCCAAGTTATTCTAAGAGGCTGAATCAAACAAATAAGTAAAGTAAACGAAGGAATAATAAATATCATCATTAAGCATAGAGAGTTAACAATTAGATTAAAACATTATCTAATTAAAGAATGATATTGAATAAGCAAAGATATTGGAATAATAATTGCTGGATCAATAGAATTCGTATAAATAAAGTAATGCTTTAATTGAATAAGAGATTAAGATATACACAGAAATGAATCTGGATAGTGCAAATATTAATAGAAAAATTGAAGATCTAACTCTTCAAATTTCAGAGGAAAAGTAATTACTAGAGTAGTTGATAGAGGAATTACAAATTCAAAAGGAATAAGTTTTGTTGATTGTACCTTAGAAGGAAGAAATACAAAGATTATATTTATAGACCAAATAATAATATGATTAGAGTGTGGAGGATTTATCTGAATAGTAAAAGTAATAACAAAAGGTATTAGATTAAAAGAATCAAGTGATTTAGGAAGTCAATTATCTAAAATTGTACACAGAAAATTAAGAGAAATAATTAGTTGAATTGCAGGCTTTAAGAGCAAATTTAGAAGATAGTATAAAATAAGAAAATTCATTGAAAAATGCAATATAGGATAAGGCTGATAGGATTTAATAAGAGTTGGATCGCAACAAATAAGCAATTCAGGCATAAATTCAAATTTTAGAAAAATAAAATAAAGAAAAGGAATAAAGATAAGAGTAGATTAAGAAAATTCAATTGGAGATAGAAGATTAGAAGAATAATTTAAATAAACTGACAGATTAATAAATGAAACATCTGCATTAATTAGATTAGATTGAAAAATTAGATAAGGATATGGAAAGATTGATGAAGGAAGTATTTGAGAAGGAAGAGTAGGTATAATAGTATACAGGATTAGTGTATTAGAAATAATAAAAGGTAAATGATTAAAAGTTGAAATTCAATTAATTGGAAGATGAATTGAAATTTTACGAGAAGGAAGAGGAAGAAATTAAAAAGAGGATGTCTGAAATAGATTAAAACCTAAGTAAATTGGAAAGAGAGTTTTAAATAAAGTCAGAATAGAGGAGTAAATTTGAGGATGATTTAGCAAAGGCTGAAATGGATATCGTCAGTTTAGAAGAGATGCTGAGAAATAAGGATGAAGAACTAAAAAATTTGAATGAATCTAAAGAAGACTTATTGAAACTTAAATAGTAGTATTATAATATTCAAGGAGAGATAAGAGAAAAGTAAGAGTAGATCTAAGAATTTGAAAAATAGCGATCGAAGTTATCAGAGGAAATCAAGAAGGAATAGGATCAATTGACAGAAATCAATGACGAAGTATATCATATTAAGGTGAGAGAAGAGGAGATGAACTTTTAAATAAAGTAGAAATTGAAGGATTTAGACTAATTAAATGATCAATTCAGAAAATTGGATGATGATACTAAAATGTTGGAGGCTGTGATTTAATTGAAAGAGAAAGAGTTGAAATAATACTAAGAGAAGAAAGAAACATTGAAGAAGGATCTGGAAATAACAAATTTGTAAGTAGTGGAAGTGAAGAAGCAGTTGAATAAAAAGAAACAATAAAAGTCAATAGTAGTAGATCCTAATGACGTGGAAGTAAATGAAGATGCATTATCTTAATAAATAACTAGTTTAAATACTAAGAACCTGAATTTAAAAGATGATTTGCAGAAGTTGGTGTAATCACAGAGTCAACCAATATTCTAAACCATCTAATAAATTGAAGGAACTAAGACTCAATTGGAAGAATTACAATTAACAATTAAAGATAAAGATAAGAAATTAGATATGTTGGAGTAATAATTATAATAATTATCTATGCATCAATCCAGAATGACTATTCAACCCACTTTTTATTTTGATGATGATCCATTGTTGTTGGAATTGTAAGATAAATTTACAAAAGAAAGTGAAATGCTGGATGATTTATAATAGAAATTAAAGAGAACTGCTGAGAGGCATCATGAATTAGCTGTTAAATTATAGGATTGGGCAGAAAAAGAACATAAATTAGCAATAGAATTGGATTAGAGAAGATTATCTGTAGAAAAAATAGAAAAAGAATTAGAAGTATTATTTTAGAAGCAATCAGATTTAGAAAATGATAAAGTTAATATTCTACAAAGGATGTACTAATTAGATTAAGACAATTAAGAGTTAAGTGAATAAGAGATAGTCTCGAGAAATAGAATTAAAGAAAAGAAGGACTATGTATAAGTGTTATTCAAGAATTTAGTAGAAATGGATGAGAAGATGTTGTAATTGAGGAATAGGATGGCTGTTTATTCACGAGAAGGTAGACAATTAACAGAATAGGTTGAGAATTTAGAGAATGAGAAAGAAATGAAATAAGAAAGTTTGTAAGTGATTTAAGAGGAATTGGAAAGTTTGGAATTAGAAAAAGGAGAAAAATAGCATATGATCCTATAGATTAAAAAGGAAATTTAGGAATAAAATGCAGAAAAGGATAAGTTGGAAATATAATATGCCTTGACACACAGTAAAAACTAGTAATTGAAATTATTAATTGGAGTTGAGGAAGCATTATATAAGAAATTGTATACTGAATTTGAAATTCAATAGAAAAGAGAATAAAATAAATATGAAAACATATTTGTTTGCTAAGGCACATAAACATGTTATGAAGTTGATTAAATAGAAGTGTTGATGAATAATTTAGTGGAATAAAAAATTACTAAGAAAGAGTTGCTTAAATTAAAATAAGAATGCTAAGCCGAAATTCAACAATTGTTTGTTTAAAATAAATGTCATATCCAAGATAATGTGAATTTGAGAAATCTAATTTAATTTTAATAAGTTCTGATCTAAGTTTTAGAAAGCGAAAACATTCTGATCTCTGATAAAATACAATCAAATAAATCATTAAAAATACAATCAGAAGAACAAAATATTTTCGCATTAGAATTAGTATATTTATAATGTTATTTAGATTGATATAATGATGAACTCATCAGTATTAATTGAAATCTCAATAAATGAACACAGCTTAAACATAGGAGATAAGAAAATACCTAGATAATGGATAGTTGATAAATATTTTGATTACAATCACTAGATTTATCCCTTGGGAATATTGTATATTGTTTATAAGGTAATATTCTATTGATATCTAGGTATCACTATGTTAAGTGATAACTTTAGCATTAACCGGTACTAAAATAATCTAATTATATTCTTAAATTTGATTTTTTAAAATATATATATAATAATTATGTCACAATTATTGTATCATAAATTTAATTTGTTCTGTTATTTATTAACTTTAGTTCGGTGAAGACATTGTCAAACTAGCAATCGATTTACCCTTTATCATATTAATATAAAATACCTAAAATGCCCTTTTGGATTTCTTGTTTTTCAATTATATGACATTCCCACTAAAAATGATATTTTCTATATCCTCATACAAAATGGACCAAAGTTTTAAATGTAGGTCCAAATCAAACAAGATTAAACTAGTGTCAGTTAAAATCAATCCAAAGGTTTTCTTATCTCTCTCCATATTAACAACTCTGAGCAACCTGTGATTATCATATTTGCCTTTTTTGATTCCTTTAATCACTTCATAGCACTCTGCTTCAACCCAATTATATTCTTTAAAATATCCATCACTTTCATAAAAAGGTCTCATATATCTGATTCTAGTATTATTAGGTTATTCATCAGAGGATAATTGATTCTTAACACCTTCAGATGTTTTTGAGATAACATCTAGAACTCCAGCCACAGGCTTGATGATTAAGCCTGAAGTTCCTTGCCACAACCCTTTCAATAAGCCAGATGCTCCATCCTATTGAGCCCCTTGGATAGGTTTACTAAAGAATCCAGCTATGCCGCCAGCCACACCCTTAACCAAAGATACAGAACCTTCCTATATACCAGAACTGACATTCCTAGCTTATTGTTGATTCTAGATTTATCGTTGCTATTGATAGTTTTCATCCATAGTAACTTTAGATAAACCACTGGAAATAGTGCCAACAACATTCTTAACACTATTAAAGACTCCAGAGACAGTGTGACTTACTAATGAAGTGGTTCCTGTTATAACACCCATTCCACCTTCAAGTGGTCCTTTAGTGAACCCTTCAATGGGTCTTTCAATGAAATCTTACATGCCCGATACAAAGTTCTTCCATAATTTAGTTGGGTTGCCTATGACAGCTAAACTACCTAAAACGGCAGGTAATTACCCGTATAGATCAGGAAGATATCTTTTAATTAAATTACCTCTCAAGCCATCAATACTATCAAAAACATCTTCCATTTGAATTCCTTTCAATACAATTTCAGCTTCATCAACTGAAACTAATTAAAATCCAACTCCAGACAACAGAGATGTAAACATAGGATTATCTGCATCTTGGTCCTTATCCTTACGCCCCCATTATACCGTGACTTAGACAATGATAGGATAAATAGTTATATATCCAAAATATGTTGGGATCACTTTATCTGGTAAAGGACATTTCCTCCAATCAATCTTTTATTATAATGGCAATTATAATTTTAATTTTTAACTTTCTATAATAGATGTTATTTTATTAATAGTGCTGAGCAGAGTCTTGATGATAGTATCATTGATTTTAATTGCTAAGCGATTAGTTTCAAGTGAGAATTTCTCAATCAATTGCAATTGTTTAGCCTATAGATTCATCTAAATCAAGACATTTAAAATGGGTAATTATTATTTCACCTTGCCACTGGGAAGGAGTGTTAATAAAACAGGAAATAGAGGGTGCAATTGAGAAGTATTATCAATCTACATAGCTGATAATTTAAATTGGAATATTGCTTTATTTTATTTGTTTATCAATAGGATGGCTTCGGATTAATACAACACAATATTAATAATTTCTTGAGGGTATGCGGCATGATTATCAATCAAACTTATGTTGATTTGAGTAATCATGATGTCAAATTTCAATTACTAAGGTTCTCTAGATATTTTTCCTGAATTCTCTTTATATCTCTAAAGTTCTTCTTCACTTGAATCAAGGAATTGTGCATGCCTGGTATAACCATTCATTTCTTATTTTAATTTAATAAAAATTTTGCCTGCATCATTTGGAATTCGAGATCGAATAACAAAGAATTTGGCTTCAGCAATCTTATCAATTTTAAATTGATATTCAACAACTTCATATTAACTTACTTTAGGACAAATTACAAACTGTACTTCATTCTATTTATTTGGTTCATCCCAAGCAAAATAGCAATCTTAGTTATAATCTAAAGAGGCAGGTATATTTAAGACAGTGACTTGAATCATTTTACTTAAGTTAGTAATCCTATAAGGTGTCTAATCATGTTTGGTTTCACTAATAACTGCAAATAATATTCCATTGCTCTCATTGATATCAATTTAAGCAAATTTTCTTATTTCAGGGAATTTGAGACTTCTTAATTGCAGATAATAAACACCAATTAGATTGCATTCAATTTGTCCACTCCAACTCCAATTATAATCATCCAAAAAGGTAAATTAGAATTGATAAATGCCTTCAGTTGATTCAGGTACTTTATCACCACAACAGATCTCTAAAGGCATTCTTTCTTGTGGTTTAATTTCAAATGCCTTCAATTACTTGATGCATATTGAATGTTCAGAATTATTGACTAAAATTATTCTATTCCTTACGGTTACAACCTTTTAGCAAGTTTATTAAATTAATTTAATCTCAGATATAACAGCTAATGGAGCTACATAAAAATGTTCTTATCTCTTTATAATAATATCACTAATTGAAGTACCTATAGACACAATTTAGGCAGGTGTTAACGAAAGCACTTAAGGCGTATCTCTCTCTGAAAACACTAATTCATATTATTGAGCTGTGTTATTCAATATCAAGGGTCTTTGCTTTGACCCTGACTTTTACCCACCAATTGAAGTATATTACCTATTCTTACCTTAAAATACTATAAATTCATATTAAGTTTCATTTCTAATATATTCTTGAGCATACAATACGGCACTGCATAAACCACTTTGATTGAACAAAGTATTATTATATTCTAAAACTAATTCACTCTTGCCTCCACTACTTCCTTGCCATTCTTTACCAAATAAGTTGATGACATTCTGCTACAATTTGAAGTTCCTGCTATTTAATAATGGGATAGGCTAAGAAGGCTTATATGCATCTATGTTTATTAACATAGCATGATTTTCCTTAATGCTTTTGAGTTGATGTTCATCCAAATATTGCAGCGGTTGTAGTTTATTTTCATCCCCCTATTTAGTTTCATACAATGTAGTGATAGTCACAGGGAATGGCAATAAATTCTATAATCTGAAATTTGGTTAGATATATATAATGTATCTACCTAGGAATTCTGGATCTTTACGTACATTCAATGTTATTATGAAGTTCTCATTCAACCACAGTTTCAAACCTTCCTTATTTTCAAAACACTTTTATAAATATTTAATATTATAAGCTTATGACTTCTCTTGATTGTTGTTGGCTTTTCTTATATAAAAATCACTTTATAATAAAAATTATGGAAGCACATATTAATTAGGTTAGCAAGTTACTTGTCTTGCATTTTGGTCCTACATATGGGGTTGCAATTTAGAAATATGAAGATTGGCCTTAGAATCCTTGAATACAATGTCCAAATGAGTTTAAGTATTATTCTCAAAGATATATTCAGAACTCAAATAAATCACTCTCTAATTCTTTAATTGATCAACAAAGTTCTTAATCAGCACTGGACTATTATTTCCAATTTTCTTTATTTTCTATTATAATTTATCTATATTCCAATTAAGAATTTCAAATGGGTTTTTGTCACCTTAAATTTATAAGGAAACTGAATTGTTAGATTTAGGATTTTTCACATCGAAATCCTTTTATTCATTATGCTGAGCTATGATAATTGTATTATCTTAGGTTTCACATAGAACATCACTTCCCAAAAGATTATAAATTGAGTATTTAGCATATGAATTATTTTAACAATTGATTTGATTTTTGTTCTTAGCTTGTAATTTCTAAGTTAAGATCGTCAATGCTGAATAAACAGTTAAGATCATTTAAGTTGATACATTTATATTTACACCTTCTTTTATTTGAACATCTAATTGATTCTCTGCTACAAGATCAAAACCTGTTAAATCTTTTTAAAAGACAATTGATATAACACACTTTTCAATTATTGGTTCCCAAATTCCAATATTTTAATTGAAATAATGCAATTAGATTGGTAATTCAATATAGAATTTAAAATTCCTAGATGTCTATTCTAATTTGGTTTGTGTTTAAAATAACTTGAAGTTCATAATATACTAATAATAATTCTCTATGTCATTCAAAATTATTACATCAATACCATCAATGACTAATTCAAAATTCTATAAACTATTTTATTGTTATTGATTTTTCTCTTATTTCTATTATTATTTTATGTCATTATTTGTTAAATCATTAACTATTTACAATTAATTATTAATCTGATTTTAGATAAACAAAACATCTGTGAATGCAATTCTGAATTGAAATTGACTCAATGACAACTTAATACTTTGCTTTTCAACAAGAGAATCTAAATTTTCTGATAATACTAATTATTAACTCTGATTCAAGAGCATAGTGAATGGCCAAATGATTTATCTCTTGTTGTCCAATAAATTAAATTATTTACTGTAAAGTTATTACTTTGATGCCACATAGGCTTGCACTTATTCTATGGATACCGATGTTTTTATTTTGAAGTTCATTCCAATCAAATCATATTCATTCAATCCTTTCTCCTTGATTATACAAAGAAGTTCATCAGCATTCATAGTGTCATGAGTATTGACAATGATATTGAATTTACCAGTGAATGTTAATATGGATTCATCATTTGATGGAATTGCAATTATTACATCACCTAAGGTAATAAAGATTTATGAATCAGTTGGTTGCACTTCTTCTTCCTTTTGTTGGCTTCTCAAATATTAATCATATCTGCTTTAATACTCCTTTAAAGCTTCATTTACAAATGGATTTAATTACTCACTCTCAAATATTGTCAAAGTCTATAAAATGATCTTTGTTTAAATAGTTAATAAAAATGAACCAAAAGTTAAATACAACTTATTGTGAGTTTTATTTTAAGTTGGATTGATGTACATCTCAATCTTACCTGACTCCTATTCTGAACTTGAGGCATTCTTAATCAAATATGTGAGATCATTCAAATTATCATATTGTTTTTCCTCCTATATTCCTATTAGAGGCTTACTCACAAAATATCCATTTACTTATTCATACACACAAGAATTGAAAGAAGATATCTAAATAATCAACTCCTTTTTATCATCCTTTTTCATATTAAATTCTATATTGCTATCCACTATAGATAGTCTTATTAAAGGTCTATGTAAACATAGGAATATTGAAATATTAACAATCTTCAATTTAAATTTCAAGAAGTAGTCTTAATTTCTAATTTTCTTTTCAGCATCCTACTTTAATATTATCTTCTATTATTCTTAGCTTATTTAATTTGATTTTTCAGAATTGAGTAATACATACTCATTAAAAGAATCATTAAGTGTGAAATTATAAGCAACCAACCTGTTAATCAATTTCATAGTGTTCCTATCAATATTTAATATAAATTCGCTCATTTCGCAACTTATATGAATAGTCTCTTCAACTTTATTATGGATCTATTTATAATATTACACCAAATCAGGGAGAGTTACAGTCAAAAGTAAATTGAAATCACTTGCAATTACACCCTTTTTGTTATCACATTCTCCTATGATGTTCAGTTGTGTAATCTAAATTGTATATACCTCCTTAAAAAATTAATTAATTTATTATTGTTGATTAGCAACACTTATCTATCCTAAATTAATGATCATGAATTCATTTGAGAACTTGTTTCTAATGATGATTTAGGGATTGTCAATCTGAACAGTTAATTTCATTCTAGGAGGATTAGATGTTATCTTGATTGATTCCTCCTTCGAAGGTTGAATAATGATTCTACTTGGTGGTTTCTTTTGATTCACAACATTGTCTATATTATAGCCTTAAACTTTAAATGAATTTGGATTTGTGAATGGTTCCTGTAAATTCTGAATATAATCAATAATTCTTAGAATTGGTTGTTATTAATAGTCAGCCACAATTTAGCTTATTTTTGCATCAACTCTAATGATATCTCTATTTAATTATGCTTTTTTTGACAATGGTTCGATTAAGATGATCTTAACAAATAGCAAGGACTCTCCCTTCTATTTGATTCCCACAATTTAATTTGATTTAATCAAGTGATAATCTTCTTCTTATGTTAATGTATATGGATGATTAGTTAAATCATTAATTTATAGGTTTCCTAAATTAACTTACATTTATAATTCATCTTAATACTTAAGCATTTCAATAAAAGAGTTTTAAAATTGAATATCTACAAATGGCAATTTGGTAATTTCATGAACAATAGACAAACTGATTTGGTTGATTTACACATTCAATTTTAATAATAAAAATTGCTTCTCTGCTTCCAAAAACTCCTTTTCAATTTTATCTAATTGTTTCTCCTATTGATTTTAAATGTTATCATTGCTATTTATAAATTATAATAGATATGCAAATGTCTCACTTTTAAAATTGATATGCAATTTACCAAATTTCAATTCTATTTATTAATCAATATCTTAATACTTCCTGGAATTCCTGCTAGTTTAATTAAATAGTATTTCAATGAGTTCTCCATTCTCTTTCTCGGATATAATAAGATTCTCCAATTATTTATTATTATATTATCTCAGGCTATCTTGAAGTTGTAATCCTGAAAGAGTAAGTTTAACCTATAAGAATTCAGAGTGTATTTTCATTCCTAATGACAAGTCCTTCGTTTTCATTACTAAAAATTACTTAGAATTAGAATCTTATAAGTTAATTTAGACAACTGATATTGTGAAATTGATAATCTATTCAAATTCAATAGGTTTGACCTTTTATTTCTCTTATTTATCTTCTAATTGTTTAAGTAATTCTAACTCTTCATCTTTCAATGATGAAATCTTTTGAATCCAATCTTATATTTGACTTTAATTTTATACACCGATTTCAAATTAATTGTTTTCAATTTTTACAACTAAAACATTCATTTTGTATTCATCCATTCCTTTTTCAATAATATTTGAATTTTTTAAATATTTAATAAAGTTAGGCTATTAGGATTTGGGACTTGAGTAAAAATATAAATATGAGCCACTCAAGACACAAGTGTATTTAACCCATTGATTCAATTAACCTTCCTTTATGTAAAGTGGGGCTATCTTTATAGCATTCTCTATTATTTTAGTTTTTTCAACTTCCTCCTATTTAGTTTATTTTTTGTATTCTTCAGCACTTACTGTTGGAATAAAACAATCTCCAATCTTAGTTAGCTTTTAATATATCTGCGGATTCAAATTGGTGATAATATCTTAGATACTCGCATTCACTGTAAGATTTTAGTTCTTTTGATTTGGTAATAAGATATCCAAAACAATGGTAAAGTTGTCAATTACACTATATTGATTTTAAGATTAATGTTTCAATCCAATATTTGAAAGTTGAATTTTATACAATTCTTAACTATTCACAATGCTACTATTAATGTTGACTAAACCTGGACAAAATAGCCAAGATTCTTAAGAATTGTTTAAGGGGAGTTCAAAATAGAATTGATCCATTGTGATATTAACCCATCTATTCTTTTCAACAATCACTTAATTAGCCAATGCTGCTTGAGCATTCTGTTTAAGTTCTTGAATTGTGTCATCTGCCATATTTTTAATCTGATTTGATTTCAATTCTACATCACTAAAGTCACTTAATACTGTTATTAAATCTGGATGAAACCTTAACTTAGATGATCTTGTTTCTAATTAAATATAAGTAGTAATGGATTCAATAATTTTGAAATTCAATAAGAATATAGGTTTTGATTTATCATTACTTGTATTTGTAAGGAATTATTAATCATTAAATAGAACTATCATGTCTATTAGAGATAGATCCAATATAAGATCCTTATCTGATTTCAAGTCACATATTAAGTCTTTAAACAGAATCTTAATTTCATCCACCTTCTATTATCTAGGATTACTTAAAGTAATTGTTCCTTATCTCATTTTACCACTCACTACTATTTGTGTCACCTTCCCTTAATTTTATTAAGATTCATCCTATGAGAAATTCTATTATAAAAATTTATAGATTTCTTCTGATTCTTCATCCTAAAGTGTAGGTGTTTCATTTTATTACTGTTGTTTGCCCCTTCCAAACCAATTTTATAAGAATCCTTAGGGTTATCTCTTTTTCAAAGCCTTTTATTTCATGTCTTCATATTATTATTCCTTAATTACTTCCAAAACAATTGGTTTGATTTCTTTGATCTGAGTTTTCTCTAAAATAGCACAAAGCTCTAATTTCTACTCCTTATTAAGTCCATCATTGTATTTTTTATCTAATTATACCAATTGTAATAATTGTTTAACTCTCTTTTGATCCATCTCATTCAATGGCTAGATCATTTACTATTATCTCTAGAAAGAGAGCTTAGCTCTATTGTAAGAATTCAAATAGTCAGTTAGATTGAGGATTTATTAGACTTAAGGCTTTGAGAAATTAATATCAAATGATTGTAAATCCAAATCAAATTTGTAGTCTGGAAGATTCTCGCTCTACTTTGGTGGTTGTACAACCTTGCTTTACAAGGAGAGTCTAAATAGATAATCATTTTTCGGTATTTCTTCCTAAAATTTAGACTCATCATATTAAATTCCTCCCTTCCATTACCAATAGAATCCAATATTGCTAATTTATAAACTCTTGATCAATAGTTAATTTTTATTGGATGTCCTATCAATAAATTATTCAACACCCTACTCGTTCACAGTAAGCAAGGTGAAATTCTGCAATACAAAACCATAGCTGATTTATCCATCTTCAACTCTGATATGAATATTTTAAATGCGTATCTATAGATTTTCAATCACTCTAATAATAATTCTTTGCATCATTCCGTCCTATTATTCTTTATTAGCAATTCTTTCTAATAACTTCTATTTGAATGAATCAACTTAAATTAATTTATCTGCCCCCGTAACACTTCCGAATTTCCAATCACTCGTTTGTTAAGGTGTTAATATTAAATATAAAGTATCTAGGTTAGCTTTGATAGGAGCACTGGCTAGATTTTTCCAAGGAATGTTTAAATTAAGTGTTCCCAATCTGCTATACTTAACAATAAAAGGGAGGTCTAATTTTATAAAGGCTTCTGGTTTCAACCTCAGATTCTCAATCTTTGCTTCTCCACTCCAAAGTCCAACCTTCAGGGATTGTTGATCCAGACCTTCAATGTATTCTCCTAAAATTGATTAAAGGAGATTCTCGATTATTTTCTCGAACATAAATAAATTTATATAAATCATATATCTTCCCTTATTCTTTCAAATACAGGGAATCTTGGTTTACCATCATCAGTCAATCCATAGTAACTATAAGAAACTCTAGAGCCAATCTTTGGAGGATCTTTCCTTAATTTGCTATTGAATCCAACTCCAATCTAAAATGTTATTCCTGCATCTGTTTACACTTTCAATGCTCCCAATTGATCCTTAAACTTACCCATGCCACTAATGTGATCAATTACAGTAGCTTCTGAGTCCATAGTGGTCTTGACTTTTAATAATGTGTTGGATCTTTTTCCTTCATATTTGGATTATGGATCTCTTAACATCAATCCTTCCCCTCCTGCCTATTAAGCTAGGACTAGTTCTTCTTTTAAATGTTCATAACCTCTGCATACAACATGTGGAACATAAACAAGATGAGGATTTTTGATTTTTTCGATAGCCTTTTTAAGTTTGGCGTATCGATTCACAAAAGGTTCATCTAATAAAGGAGCATCAAAAACCATAAATTTGATATCCTTCCAAGCCTTATAATCAGGTTGTTTCTTTTTGGCTATGCTAACCAATTTCTAAAATTATCCTCTGTCAAGCCATAATTCTCCATCTAAATAGGTAGTTGGCCATCCTTCAACAAATGATGTAGGGAAGTTTAATGAATTCCCATTTCTAGTAAACATTTCACATCCACTCCAAATTATGCGCATGCCATCTAATTTCTCAGATAATAAATAATTTGTTGGATTAATATTCTCATTCCATTGTCCAGCCAATAAACAAGCAATAGGTTTTGTATCTCCAGGAGGACCTAGATCCAATGTTTCTCCTAAATGAGTTCTGGCTCTATATTTTGGCCATTCTCCCACTAACTTCCCCTAAGTAGCATCATCTGTCAATGCCACAACCGGTTTCCGTTATTCTGGTAGATTCACCTTCTTCAAAATCTTTTATTACATTAAATCCTTTTTGGAAGATGCAACAATTTTATCTTAGAATTGTTACTCGTTTGCCTTCAATATATCATTGCTATTGATTTCACGAAATCCCTTCTATAATTTTTACTAGATTTATTCACTCATCACTTCAATACCTCTTTCCATTGTTGGGAACTTTGTTAATGAAATTTCTATAGTCTCTTGTTGTTCTATATTGCCATTCAAAAATCCGTTCCGAATTTGAATGGTTATTGGTTTTAACTATATAAATTAACAATGCCAAAATTGATCATTCTTTATCAAGTACATCTCAGGACTTTGTTATTTTTTCATTATTCTTATAAATTTCAACTATCTTTTGAACTTTTCTTTTACATTTAAAAATCATTTTAAAATTATTACTCTCCTTTCCCAAATTAATATAATCCATTTATTTATCAATCAATCAATTTGATAATAACATAAAATATTATCAATAATCTTTCTCCTCATAAACAACTGGAGTCATTGATGATCCTTTTTGTTCAATTTTCTCAAACTTCCTCTAATTGGATGAATCTTAAGAATTATTTGAATTTTATCCCTCCAACCCAATTGAATCGTTGTCAACCATCTCATTGTATTTAACAAAATGCTCATATTTTCTGAACTCTCTACACAACATAAAACTTAACATCATAAATCCAAGCCCTAATACAAATGCAACACCATAAATTAATATTAATTAAGAATATCCTGCTCCTCTCTTTGGTGGAATGAAATTAACTGTATAATCTTTTTGAATTTAACAGATTTCTTCCTTTGTAACATTGAGTTCATCAGGACATTTTGTTGATTTTTATTTATAAACAAACTTTGTCTAATGAATCTCAGTGTTGTTTGAAAAACAATAAATTAAACTTGGAGACTAGTATATGATTAAATGTTTACTTCTCTTATAGATGAATAAAAAAATTTATGTTTAGTGAATCCAAATATTATTGTCCTTGTTTTATAATCAATATAATCTAGTTATTATAGATTAGGTATGATTATTTAATTGGATGACTAATTATTAAAACTTTGGGGTAAGGAATGCCTCAATACTTAATGGCCATTCTTACCTAATATAACAACATAATGATTCAGAATATCTACATCTTGAACATCTTTGAAAGTTTTATATTTATTAAGCTATTTGTATGTATTGTTAGTTAAATCTAATGTTATTTCGTGTACATAAGAAAATGAAGGTTAGTGCTCTATGATAATTAAAATAGACTATCTTATATCAAATATATCCCCAATCAATGGGATTGTTCCTAATTTAGTATTCATGGAGATCAAGGTTGTTATTGAATTATAAACAAATTGTTAGACACCCAATTTCTTATCTAAAATATAAATAGTATAGATTTGATCCTGGTTTTGTGAGAACACTTTAATGTCAACTACATCGTGAAACTAGTTATTTGATTCACCATTCAACACCCAGGAAATTGATTGTAAATTTTTTTCTTTAAATTAATACATTGAAATGCCCTACCTACCCATTGCAATGAAAATCATATCATTTACAGTTGTCATACTTGAGATTTAATCAACGTTGAATTAATCATATATCCTTAGTTTTGATGAATCTTCGAAAACATCAGTTTTGTTTGAAAGTTGAAATGCTAAAGTTTCTTAATCTGCAATTATCAGTAAAACTTTATTTCTGCTAAGGTATTTTAGATATACTTTATTTGCAGTATTAATATTAATCATCATTGAACTACCTAAAGTGATTGTATTAGTAATCAGTAAATGTTACAATTTACCCTATTTGGTCAAAACAATTGATCCATTTTGAATAGTGACAGCTGCTATGACTTCATCAATATTCGCATTTAAATGGCCTTCCTCATAATTCTGTTGGAAGAAAGTTTCATTAAAAGATTCAACAATATCTATATTTAATCCTGTACTTTGAACTAACTTTTGTTTAGTGAAATGACATGGTTTGAATGAATTATTTTAGTAATCAATTTCCTAATAAAAAATTTCACCAAATTGATCAAACTTGTCAATTACTTTTTCAGAATCAACCGAGATATTATAATCTTGACTTTGCACAAATATTAGTAATAAAAAAATCAGCATTATTTATTTATAATAATATAAATAATACGCTCATCACACTTACTACAATCTAGTCATATTACTGATTATAGAGAACTATGAAGTATGTGCTCCTGTCTGATTGAATTTAATTATTTTAGTTGGACTTTCAAAAGTTTGCATAGTTATTTCGTTTGATTTTGGACAAATTGGATCTAAATTATGAACAAATACATGATATTTATTGAACTCTCTTATGAGAATGACTATTATTGTAATAAAGGCTAAAGCAACAAAGAATAATATTAAATAAATTAAAAAGTTTTATTCCGTCGTTATTATTGGTTTAATCGATTATATCAAATATTCTTAAGTATAAGCACAAATTCCAGATTTATATTTCTTGCATTCTGAAATGTGTGAATACGATAATTTAATCTATTATTCCTATTCAAAATAGCATTATAAGTAACTCTACTTTAATTCTAACTTGGAATAATAGAAATTATGAAGACTAACACCCAAAAGATACAATGATCCTTTTGATTTGATAAAATTCAATTTCTACAATGAAGGCATAATAAAGTGTTGCTATTTAATTTGGTACTACGACGGAATGGAATGGAATATAACCGTGTTGCCATTTTTACCTAGAGTGATTGCAACATGATCTAAAATATCAATATCTACTATAATTGAATTTACTATATGTTTATTAACTTATTTCCAACTAAAATCGCTATAGTTCAATTAGATTTCCTAAATTATTGTTTATTAACCTTAGTAACTAGCAATCATCATAATGTTATTATAAATATCAATAATATCTCCAGAATAGGGAATAGTATCTAGTTTCTCATTTTTGTATATTAAGGTAGATTTGGGATTGTATATGAAGGATGTGACTCCCAAATCATAATCAAGTAAGTAAATATAATATACGTCAAATTCATGAAAAACTTTGAGATCAGTTGCATTATTGATTTAATACTCGAAATCAATTGAACCTAAAATTTAGCCATTTAATTAGAATATTTTTAACCCTCCAACGCCCATAGCAATAAATAACATATTATTAACAACAGCTACACTCAAGATTTTATTTGTATTAAATGATTCGTAGATGCGAAAAGATTTTGAAAATATCTTTTCAGATTTGATGTCTAATGTAATTCCAACAGTGTCTGAATACATGATAATAATCAATTGATTTCTAATTGTCTCCATAAAAGCAGGATATTGCAATATAGTAACATTAATGTTTAGATTAATTTTGTCAGAAACAATGAAGGTTTCATTTAGGAATCGAATGTAGATTAATTCTGCTTAATTTGTTAATATAACCACATCGTTCTCAATATTGACAAATGAAATGATATGAGGAATCAATCCTAAAAAGTGCCCATCATCAAAATATTGGGAAAACTACTCTGGCAAATATTAAGGTATGATCGGTAATGACTAATCTAACATATTCTGATTGATTAGTTGCTATGGTACAACTTAACAAGGAGAAGTAGTTAACCCGATTTCTGATGTTGATGTGAGATTTTGTTCTATGATGATCCCTGCAGCTGAATAATACTCTATAATTTGAGGGTATCCTATCAGTATTTCATATTACTAAAAGGAGTGCACGAGAGAGAGAGTTAGAAAAACCAACATCTTAGTATAGTTTATTATTTATATAATATGCAAATGTCACTAAATACATATAAATCAAATAGTAAATATATTCATTAGTTATTTTTAATTGAAAATATTATATTTTACCGATAAACTTTTTAATTAAAGTTTAATATGGATTAGCTCTAAGTGGTTCACATCTGAGTTAGATTCTTTAAGAATTTGTTCCAAAAACACTACTAGCTTACCCAATCCAAATCCAGAATGAATTGATAGAAACTACGTGCTTATAAAATCATGCAACAAACTCCCAATATTCTCTTTCTTTTTGAATAAATTTTCAACCTTCTTAATCATTTCTAAGAAAATTTGCAAAAGCTAATTTGAAGCCTTCTTTTAATCCTCAAGATTTCTCTCACTATATATTTACTTATTAATTTGGTATTTCAAACTTTTCAATTAAAAATGCCATTATTTATTATAGATCTCATTAGAATCGATAATATTTTTGATGCAATTTAATTAATACAGCAGCTTCTTTATTTGAATTAAGTCATCAACCTATTCCTGGAATTGATCTTAATTAAGCAAATTCTCAATATTATTATATTATAATCTATCGAATTCATAAGCAATCTTTTTAATCCCTTTATATAACTAACACTAAATTCTTTGAGAGTCTTTTGGATTCATTAGAGTGTTTTTCTCCTCTAATCTTTTAAGATTATTAGGAGATAAAGGAATCTATCTTGTGATCTCATTAATCCTTGTTGTCTGAATCTTATTTTCTAATCCCAAATTATCCAACTAAGCCAAGCTCTATACTTTTATCGACAATATATCATCACATTCTTCTGATAATTGTGACTTATAAAATATCTCATTTTTTGTTAAAATATGTTGAATTTCCACTTTTTAAAAGCCCTTTAAATACTTATAGATAGTGAGATCATTTTTTAAATAATCTATTGGAATGTGATCATGGTAGTCTTTCTAAAATATAAACTCTGGAAATTTAGATATAAAAAATTTGACAATATATATCTACCTTGTAAGAACAGCCAAATGTAGACAATTATGCTTTTATTTTTAAGTTTTCTATCTGAAATTGAATTTATATTCTTTCTGCTTAAAGATGTGTTCAATCACTTAGATGTATCCTTTTGATACAGCTAGGTGAATTGGAGTGTAACCATTATTATTTATATGATTACCATTAACTCCATTTTTTAATAGTAATTACAGAATCTTTTGGGCCTCCATTTCATTCATTTGATATACACAAAATAAGTAATGAATACTATTATTGCCATAAATATCCAATTCGTGCATTCCTACATTTCTTTTGATTAGATCAAATACAAGATAATATTACAATTTCGATACTGCAATATTCAAACAGCTCTTAGCCCATGAACTATTCATAAATTATAAACATACGCTCCTTTATTTGGGTCAGCATTTGCATACAACAAGTATCTTGCTGCTAAGTATTTCTCTTCCCAAATAGACAATCCTAAAGGAGAGTAATCTTCTTGATTAATTTCATCAATTTAAAATTTTTTTGGTTCAGAAAGAAATGTTCTCAACATCCCAATGTCTTCATCCAAAATTGTCTAATGGATTTTATATTGAATCTAGATGTCTTTGTCCTGATACTTTAATGCAAATTGTTTAAATGCAATTGAACTTAACAATTGCTTTGCAGATATTGTTTCTCCAGTGCAGCATAACTCTATTGTATGTAATAATTAATATATCAGTTCTTAAGATTGAAACAACTCTTAAACTCCTGGATCGCCATATTTAAACCAGTCTAATTAGAAAACATTTAAAGTGTCTACTTTAATTATTTTAATACATTTTAGTTTGGTAATGCTTTTAGGGATTTCTACGAAGCTGTTGTGTGAAATAAATAATTGATCAAGTTGTAACAAATCTCCTATTTCAGCACATATCCTCTTAATATGGTTTTGAGATAAATCTAGTTATTACAAATGCTGGAATCTCCCAAATTAGAATTCTTATAATAGATTATTTCTGATGAACAATATTTCTAAATTCTTTAATCCATTTAAAATATTGTAATCTATTTATTTAATGTAGTTGTCATTCAAATTCAAAGATATCAATTTTCTTAGTTTCTACAACCCATCTGGCAATTAAGTAATTCTAGTCTATTATAGTGATAAATGTTTTAAAGATTCATCAAAATCTTGTTGGTTGTTCTAAAAAGCAAACCTAGGTATTGAACTTTTTTGATTTATTTTACTACGGGTCACTTGTAATTACAAGTCATACTCCTAATCCATTTATTTTTTTATATATTATAATATTATTCCAATATAATTTATACTCAATATATCTTTGCTGAGTTGAGCATTAAATAACTATTATTATCAACCTCTCCCTTATTCAATTCTTACATAAATTAATTGTTATAGAGGAAAATAATTTGAATTTATAAATTATTCAATAACATGAAATAGTGGGAGAAACAATAAAGTTAGAAATTATATGAAAAAAGAATTCAACTTGCCAAAGCTCAAGTGCCTATCTCAAATAAAAAAAAATCAACTAAAGTAAATGAATCAATGAACTCTATTAATTCATCCATTTCAGGATTCACAAACAAAGAAAAAGAAGACAAAGAATCTATCCCTTTATACAAAATGTTGAAAATATATCAATTATAGCAATATGCATAACAACTGATAACAAGAGGATATGGGTATGATTTAGTTAAATTTGCAATGCTTACAGAAAATGAAGTTGATCATCTGTTCAACGATATCAAAGTGTTGCCAGGTCACAAAGTTAAACTTCTGAAACTTATAGAATATATTAAAGAAATCATTAAAACAAGTTTACCAACTCCTTTGAATTAATCTAAATTTCGAAACACAAGCTATGCAAAAAAAAATAGCAAAACTATAACGCAATAGAAACCTAAAACGAGTCAAACATAAAGAATAAAACCTTAATAATAATAATAGCAAGTCTTTAACAAATAAAAGCAAATGAAGATCACTAAGATAGGCTTTGATTTTTTCTAAGAAGACAGTGATTATGACGATGAATTCAATTAAGCCTTGAATTAGATAATGGAAAAATATAAAGGAGATGCAACTACTATTGTTAATTCTAATAATTAGACTCTATAAAATCAATATAGTAAACCAATATTAACAAGAACTAATAATTTTCTATAGCCAACAGCAGGACCCATTCTATGTGATAGCAGCAGAGCACACACAAAATAATAAGCCAAAGATGACATTATTCTTATTAGCAAAGTTCAAAATGATAAATTGATTACAGAAATTAAGGAGAACAAGTACTATAAAATTTTCATTTTTAAGGTTGATAAAGAATTTAGAAAAACAATTAAACCAAAAAAGAAGAAAAAATAATTATGAAGAAGATGATCATCTGCCAGATTTACAAATGTCATAAATTAGACACATGTATTTATCATATGATACTGGAAAATTGACTTCAACTCTTGTGAATTTGGATATTGAAGAAATGAGTAATTGTTTAGCTTGGGCTATTTTGAAGCATATTCAATTTAGTAAAAGGAATAATTATTCAATGATGAAAAATTCTAGCATTCCTTTTTCCATGGATTTTAGATTTCGCGGAACAGGTATGAATTACTAAGATACTTCTCAAAATCCCATTGAAGAGCCAACTCAATTGCATCTCTATAGTGAATAATAGTAACAATAAATGGGATTATTTTAATCGTAATAGATCTAAAAATTAGACAAAACCAATTTAAGCAATAAATAGAATAAAACTTTAGCCTAAATAAGTGAGAAAACCTTAAGCAAGGATGAAAATGAGTTCGATATTAAAAGGTAGGAAATAAAAGAAATATTGAAGGAAAGCTTTCTTCATTAATAAAAATTTGAAAATGATGAAAATGATGATTATTCGTAAAATGAATAAGATTACGATGTCTGTTCGGAAGAAGAAGTTGACCATTAAAATTTAAATCAGAATGAATAATAAAATGAAGACGAATCCTTTAGTCCTATAAAACCGAAATATATGATACAACAGCAAAAATAAATGGTTCGAGTGAATAATATCTCTGAAGAATCTTTACAGCATATTGAGGATTCTCAAAAAATCTACAATTATTCTCAAAGTATGCCTTGCTAAGATTAATAATCCTTGTTCTAATCAAAATTTGATTTTATTGAAATGGAAGAGGATGATAAAGAGATTAAAATTTAATACTAAAGGATATATTTTGATGCAAAAACTGAATAAGTAGTACCAACTGCTGAAGTTGTAAGTAATTATTGTAAAAATATTATCATTACATCAAAAATGGAAAAAGAGGTAACTATCCTCTGTCTTGTATATATTGAAAGATTATTAACCTAAGCAAATATAAGTCTAGAACCACAAACTTGGAGAAGAGTAGTGTTAATCTCATTAGTATTATCCTTATTCTATTCTAGATTATTGCATCAAAAATTTGGGATGATGAATCTTTTGAAAATGACAACTTTGCTAAAGTATTTCCTCAATATCGAACAAAAGACATTAATGAAATGGAAAGAATATTTCTTATCTTATTAGATTATAGACTCCAGGTGTATCCTGCAGAATATGCAAAATACTATTTTATTTTGAGAATGTACACTGAAAGCAAAAAGAAAAGCTTTCCATTACGTCCATTAGATTTAAATACTATAATGAAATTATAAAGATAATCTAATTAAGCTGAATGTGGACTGAAATAAAAATACGCATAGAGTTTAAATAAATCTTTTTGAATATAAAAATAACTAATGTCAAGATTTAATATATGCTTTTTACTTTATATAATTTCATCTAATAGAAAATTTATTTATTTTTCTTCATGTCTACAAATTTAAATA
>CAJJDP010000157.1:4046-123851 GCA_905182995.1 Paramecium octaurelia | reverse complement strand
AATATATATATTTATATATATTCAATATTCAATATTCAAATATATATGTCATAATTTCATTTTTAAAATCAATTATTATGTCTTTTCAAAGTAATCTTTTCTAATTAGTATTTTAATAATATAATATTATACAAATTTCTTTCATAAATCCTTCCTTATCAATGCTCTTCCAATATTTTTCAAATTTAAAGCATTAATTTAAGAGTGTACTTCTTAACAACGATAGCTTGAGCATTAGTTACCAATATTTTTTATCTTTAGTAGAAGTTTATAATAGATCATCAGTTTATAAGCTCACATTCTTTAAATGAATATGCTGAACTTGAATGTAAATTTACTAATTAACATAATATTATAATTAATAGTACTAATTAGACTAGCATTTAATTACAGAATTCAATAGTGCAAATATCAGCTTTGATCTATTGGTAATTTTCTAAATAAATAAATCTATTTGCACGATATATTTTTTTTAAAAACATCTTTCCATTTCGCAATTAGATTTAGCCTTAGAAAATCTAGATATTTAATATTTTTAATACCCAATTATCTCAAACATTTTGCTATTAGAATAAACATATTCATAAAAATAATATATTAAAAATAGTGGTATCAAATTCAATGGAAATTATAAAAACTATTCAATATAATGAATACTTAGATATTTAAGCTTATGGAACATTAAAACATTAAATATTCTACTTACTAGAATCGCACATAGTCATTAGAAATATTGCTTGAGTAGAAAGGATCTCAAAATCATACAATAATGAACTTATTATAAATATATGCATATTTCCAAAATAAGATTATAAGATCTTCATCATATTCTTTTTAATCTAGTATTTTATAACATGTTATTATTTCTCTAACAATTCTATTTATCATCTATCTCATTTATCAACACAATGTGTTATTTAATGAGATTCCTTTTGATATATTAAATTTTACCAATTACATTAAATAATTTCAGATATAGAAACATTATGTGTTTTAAATAATTCTTATTTACATTACTTTTGGTGGTTACCTTTGGCATTAACACAGATTATGACTGTATCTCAAATAGACAATGCTCAAATGAGATGCAGCATATACTATCGCAAGTATTGAGTTGGATATTACATAGGAAGGAGAAAGCCAAGTGGTATTGTTCTATTGTATGAGAAATGCAAGAATTTCATCTTAATTATTGAATGTTAGGCAATTCATTGAGTGTCTGAGAGGGAAGCAAACAGAACAAATTTAAATTCTGATAAGATGTGCAGATGAGAATTGTTTGTGATTTATTCATCTATTTAACTTTGTGAGATTATGAATTTTAATTAATTATTTTAATTTTAATAAAAATGGCAGATGTGAGAGAATAGAGAATTTATTGCGCTGAATAGATTGTAGTACCTCCTGAATTACCTGTGATATTGAAACATTATGCAAAAGAAGTCATTAGAAACAAGCCAGGAGATATTGTAGACTTCTCTGCAAAATATTTTAGATCATTATTAGAAAAAAGAGGTAACTGTTTTGTTTAATTTGAATTTGCTTAGCCAAAGAACATGAATTTTCTGAGGTAGTAAAACAATGAAACCAATATTAATTATTATTAGAATATAAATTATCTCACTTTTTAGTTTTCATATCGCTTGCTTATTGTTAATCATGTTAAGCTTTAAGTTTTTTAATTTTGTCTTCTAAATATCTCTTATCTTGTTCTCTTCTCTTTTGTAATCTCTGTTAACTTAATACACCCAATTATAATTTGCGTAGGTTACAGAATAACTCTTCAATTTCTTAATTCAAAGCTAATTTAGTGTTTTGCAGCACTTCTTTTAACTACCTATCTAATTTATCTTTAATTGAAGTAGGCAAGGGTAATGCTTCATTAATCCATTTATTTCTTAAATAAACTATTCTCTCAGTGGTTGTCTTTTTAACTTCCTCATTTCTTTAAGACATATCTATTATATAATTAATCGATTTATCATCAATATCCTAAATGAAAAATACATCTTACATCATATTCTTATAAATTAATTGATTTGCAAAGACTTTTGTGTTCCCTCTCTTATTTTTTTATTTATTGATCAACCTTCCTTAGATCATCTTGCAACTTCTTGTCTTCATCACAAATTTACTTTGTTCTTTTTAGGTACTTTTCAAGTTCCATATTCCTAAATCGATCATATTCTTCATCATATACATAATTGTATAGAAAATGTGATTTATCATTTCTTTTTTATAAGACCTCATTAACAACGCTGTAATATCTATCCTTCAGTTCGTAAATATCTCTGTTTTTATTTTGATATGAGTATCTATCAGAAAGCACTATGAAATTGTAATTATAGTTCCTTAATTAATTGAATAAATATTAAGTCTCTTCAAAACTCCAATCATTATCAATGCTTATTTCTTCTTCCTTAAATTCAAGATATTCTGGATCTTAATTGACTTTCTCTCCTTTAAACATTTACCCTCTTTCTTGTTCTGGTACCCATGCCTTTACTTTTTATATATTCTCATTAGTCAGCACTATTTCCTCCTAAACCCATTTTTAATGATGGAGTGGTTTTGTTTATGAGAATAGAGCAAATGGATAAAGACCTCCTGTTAAATTTAGTACTTCTTTATCCACATAAGAATTAAGTTTTCTCAATTCTTTTTTATTCATTATTATTAATATTATATCAATAATCTACACCCTGATCCCTTATGAGTATTTTTGTTCTAAAATGCTGGAAACACTGGCCCTATTAGATTTTAAAATCTCTCTCCATTTGGATGCATCTTTGAGGTTATAGTCATGCATTTATTGTCCATATCAACTAAGACTTTAATAATCAAGGATTCTCTTTGATACCCATAATTCAATGTAGTTCCAATAATCTTTCTCTATTTATTAGCTACTCCAACAACTAAGCTGGCTGTCAAGTCTTCAATTATTCCGTTAATTATCAATTTTATTTCCCAAGACCATACTCCAAAATATAATGGATTTGTGCCTAACACTAATCCAGGCTTCTCAAATTAAACCTAGATATCATTATTTATAATTTTCTTTGAAATTATTAGACTATCCTCTACAGTTTATTATTGAGGAGTAGTTAGATTCAAGATTTCACTGAATTCACTTGTCTTGTTTTCAAATATGCTTTAAACTCTAAATTTATAATTGGTTTTAGCTTATAGTCCATTAATTATAAATTACGGATCCGTACCTAAATAAATCTATTTAAACTATTCAACTCCTTTGATTTTCATCCCTATTCCCATTTCTAAATTATAGTCAACCTTTTATTTTGAATGAGTCCAATTTAACTATATAGAATTCGATTAACACAATTATTTAATAAATTTTCTCCTCTCAAAAATTTCACAAACCTCAACAATTTTTTCTTAAGTTTCCAATTTTTTACAACTGGCACTCCTTTTCACACTGGCCTAAGTATGAATTCTTCGAGGACTAAGAGTGCTTTAATCAAGGACTTTCTAAGCATCAATATTTAAGATTAATTCAATAATTTATTCTTTTGAGGTTAAATGAAATGTTTCCTTTTAGTAATTCAAGCATTCAGGAATTTCAAAAGATCGCTCTGAGTTTATTTTGACAGCTGCTTCAATGATGTTTATTCTTTATTTAAGCATTTTCATTTATTAAAAGCGATAATTGGATATAGCATCAAGAAACTGTTTTTTCTTCCTATCCAATACTTCTTAGATCTAATCGAAATATCTCAAAACAGAAGTTATTTATTCTTAAGAGTATTATTCAAGTTCTGTGATTAGAGACATTTATTTGACTATTTATTAGTGTAGATCTTAATTGATTTCTATTTTGGTATGAATTGAGAATTTTCCAATTTTATGAACTGATTGAAAACATTCTTAACAGAATTGAAACATACACTGTTCACATCTGATTAATGCTGAAGTTTGGTCACATCTTTAACAAAGCACATTTAAATCAATGTTTGGCACATTTATTTTTTTTGGATCTTTACAGCAAATACACAATTCACAGATAAGTTATTGGCAACATGTACAGAATGATTATACTCCTTTGTGTTCACAAAGCATTATGTAGAATGAAGATGTTTTTTAAATTAATTTCTATGTTAAATTAAATGAAATAACTGCATTTTTATTTATAAACAATTATATAGAGTATACAAAAAAGTCTGATAGCTATCAAAAATATTAATCCAAAAAAGAATTGTACTAAAATTATATGAATTCAATACCTATTACAATGCTGAATCGCTTAATTAATCATATATATCCATTTTATTTAGCAACCTTAACTCCATCATTTCTTTATCATCTTGGGTACTTGATTACAGAAAGTTATCTTCAAAATCCATATCATCAACATTTTTCAATAATTGCAATTATTAATTATCCACGTTAGATTTCAAGATAAACTTTTTTAATTCTTCAACTCCAATACTTTCAAGCACTATGAAATTATATACCCACAAATACTTGATTAAGCTGATATATTTTAACATATTGGACAATATTTGTTTTCAAGGCAAAATGGATGCATTGTATGACCACATTTCAAAAGAATTGCTTAATCCTAAGTGTATGGTTGTTAACACTCTATACATATTATTTCATATAGATTAGATTTGTTCATTAAAGAATAAAGTAACTTAAGCAATTTAATATTATCATTTCTAATTATCTTGGATATCTTTTCTACTAATTACTTTTCATATCCAAATTCCTTAAAAACAGTAATAAAACTACTCTTTAAGTGGACTTGATTAAATGTCTCATGATTTATCTCTATTATTTTAATTAATTCTGTTGGAGAATAGCGAAACAAATGCATGAAGAGCTAGCTAAATTACTGATTGAACACGTAGGATCTTTTGAGCTTACACCAATGAGTTTAATGCATCAACGGATTGAAGATTTGATGTGCTATATACAAATAGAAGTCTTAATTATTATCATCTGATTAGACAGCTATCTTAGTGACTCTCATTAGATTCTAAAACAATTAAGACACTCTATCTTGATTTCGGAATGTTAAAATATAATTTCTAGCCTCCTCCTTATAGACCTAAAGGTAATTATCGATTGACTATTGATAGAGTCCTTTTTGCTCCATAATGTATCCTAATCCTTCAATATTATTGGTTTATTAGAATATTTGTTCAACATCTTCTAATTAATATTACCTGTTCTTCAGCCATGAAATGGTATTTTCTGGTTCATGAATACTGATCAATTCAATTAGTTTCAATTAAAGAAATTAAGAAAGATCAATGGATAAATATTTGAATACATGTAATAATTCTCTTTTTGGCTGATAAATGATGAGTTTTTATAAAGTCTCTATGGGCCAGCTTTAGAAGACTTTGGCACATTTCTCAGGGTCTAATTCAAGCAGCTTGTCAAGATGATTTAGCATTAGTGGATCGTAGGGTTGATATTCTAACCATTTGTAGACTCGAAGTTTAAATTCTTCGTAATTAAAGAATATTTTAACGGCTTCATTGAATTGATTTTAAGATAGAAAGTAATAAGCTATGTAATCAACACATTAGCTTTCATATGCCTGCTCAATTAATGAAGTGTGAGGCATTAAATAATAAATTATTTACAAGATCTGATCCAAATCTTCAGGCATAGCTACATAATTATCAATATAAGATTTATTGATTTCAAATATTTGTAATAATAATTTTTCTGGATCTTTGACATTGATCTAGTCAATTATCTTACTGATAAACAATAGATATTAAAGTAAATACTATTATTTAATGCTGCTTACTTGTTCAAATATCTTTGTTGCCAATAAATTCTCTTAAGTTATGTTGAAATATGAATACACTGATTCATGATGTAAAGCACCAAAACAAGGTTGTTTAAGATATGTTGTAAGTATTTGGAATAATTTCTCACTTTAAAATATGTCCAATACTTCCATCAACCATAGCATCTATTACCTCACAGCTTTCTTCCAAATTTCTAATGGAATCTGGTCATTCGGAAATAGAATCTATTTCTATGTGATTTCTATAAACCATAAACATTTTTCATATAGTTCCTATTTATGTTTCTCATACATTTTGTTCAAAGGAGTCAGAAAATCTTCTTCCTTTCTTGGACAGATATATAATAATGGAGTGTAAATCTCTTTACTCAGACAAACATCATATGTGTATCCAATATCAATAGAATTCAAATCTAAATTAATTACTAATTTCTAGAAAGACTCAGGAGAGAATTTGTTTGCCAAATCAAAAAATATCTCCTTTGGCAATTAAGTGATTTTCTTCAGATGTATTTCCAAAACTCTATAATAATCATCCAAAATCTATTATTTCTCACACCCTTATCGGACTATCATCAAATGTTATGGAATTTGACAAAGAAGGATAAATTAAACAACTGCTGATATCAATTCTCTATTCATCTTAGAATTAGTAATACTAGTAATTAAAGTAGGAGCTAATGTTTGAATTGCACTTCTATCTTCATCCAATTCTAAGTTCGGCATGCCTTTCACTTTGCCTCTGTAGACTTAGACAAGAAACCTTAATGCTATTGACCATTGAGGGGAATCGTTTTGGATTAACGATTTTAAATATTATAACCAACTCAATGCATGCAATGAATACAATTTATTTTCAGATATGAAGTAGATGACATTGCTTATTGCTCTTAAACAATATATGTTTTGATGGAAATGAGTGTTTGAAATCTTTGCTTTGCTATCAGATTTAAAACAATACTTACCTTTAGAGAAATAAGGAATGTAAAGAACCTAAAATTAACCTTCAGTAGCAGCAATGATTAGGTTTTCAGAAATGAATTTGGCCCCGATTAAAGGAGTTTCAGCAGAATAGAACGAAAAATACCAAGGTGAATTTTCCAAAAAGGTTATCAATTAAATAAATGAGTTCCATTGAATGGATAATAATTATATTTGATTTCCTTCATAATTGCATTTGCCCCAATGGAGATCATTATTTGATTTCTGTTTATCGAAAACATGTATAACTCTAACTTCAGGATTGATGGAAAGTGTTATAACCATATTGCTATTTCCTAAAGTTAAGAGTAAACTTGTTTTATCGCTATCTGAATATTTAAATTGCTATGATATCAATTGAGTAACTGGATACTCAAACTTGTTCAATATAGTATTGCTTACAATTTTACTTCTGAATAAATTTTAACCCACTCTAATCAATTTGACGTTGCCATCTAAATCAGAGGATGCCAAAACTAACTCATTTGCTTACACATCAACTATATTCAAGCCTATTATTGTGGTTTGATGTTCCTGTATTTTATGAGCTAATTTTAATTGGCTTCCTTCATAGATGTGGATTTAGCCACTCTCAAATCCAACAGCTATTATTTATCCTTTGACTGATATATATGACACATCCTAAATTTAGATTGTTTTGTTATTCTTATTATTCGAGAATAATGCAAGCTATCTTTCCCAATAATTGATCAAATAATTTGTTGAAATAGCAAAAGTTTTAGAGTGATGTCCCAAAGACATTANAATAATGGAGTGTAAATCTCTTTACTCAGACAAACATCATATGTGTATCCAATATCAATAGAATTCAAATCTAAATTAATTACTAATTTCTAGAAAGACTCAGGAGAGAATTTGTTTGCCAAATCAAAAAATATCTCCTTTGGCAATTAAGTGATTTTCTTCAGATGTATTTCCAAAACTCTATAATAATCATCCAAAATCTATTATTTCTCACACCCTTATCGGACTATCATCAAATGTTATGGAATTTGACAAAGAAGGATAAATTAAACAACTGCTGATATCAATTCTCTATTCATCTTAGAATTAGTAATACTAGTAATTAAAGTAGGAGCTAATGTTTGAATTGCACTTCTATCTTCATCCAATTCTAAGTTCGGCATGCCTTTCACTTTGCCTCTGTAGACTTAGACAAGAAACCTTAATGCTATTGACCATTGAGGGGAATCGTTTTGGATTAACGATTTTAAATATTATAACCAACTCAATGCATGCAATGAATACAATTTATTTTCAGATATGAAGTAGATGACATTGCTTATTGCTCTTAAACAATATATGTTTTGATGGAAATGAGTGTTTGAAATCTTTGCTTTGCTATCAGATTTAAAACAATACTTACCTTTAGAGAAATAAGGAATGTAAAGAACCTAAAATTAACCTTCAGTAGCAGCAATGATTAGGTTTTCAGAAATGAATTTGGCCCCGATTAAAGGAGTTTCAGCAGAATAGAACGAAAAATACCAAGGTGAATTTTCCAAAAAGGTTATCAATTAAATAAATGAGTTCCATTGAATGGATAATAATTATATTTGATTTCCTTCATAATTGCATTTGCCCCAATGGAGATCATTATTTGATTTCTGTTTATCGAAAACATGTATAACTCTAACTTCAGGATTGATGGAAAGTGTTATAACCATATTGCTATTTCCTAAAGTTAAGAGTAAACTTGTTTTATCGCTATCTGAATATTTAAATTGCTATGATATCAATTGAGTAACTGGATACTCAAACTTGTTCAATATAGTATTGCTTACAATTTTACTTCTGAATAAATTTTAACCCACTCTAATCAATTTGACGTTGCCATCTAAATCAGAGGATGCCAAAACTAACTCATTTGCTTACACATCAACTATATTCAAGCCTATTATTGTGGTTTGATGTTCCTGTATTTTATGAGCTAATTTTAATTGGCTTCCTTCATAGATGTGGATTTAGCCACTCTCAAATCCAACAGCTATTATTTATCCTTTGACTGATATATATGACACATCCTAAATTTAGATTGTTTTGTTATTCTTATTATTCGAGAATAATGCAAGCTATCTTTCCCAATAATTGATCAAATAATTTGTTGAAATAGCAAAAGTTTTAGAGTGATGTCCCAAAGACATTATTTAAATTGGAGAAATGAATTCCTCTTAATCACAGATGAATGATTCATTATTTTGATTATTACACTCAAGAGTCTAGGAATCACTATTTATATGATTGAGTTGCTCTCTAACTTCATCATCTTCTTAAAGGATATCCTCCAAATCAACTTAACTAGTGTCCTCAAAAAATGTAATCTCTCCATTGTCTCCTTCTAGTATTTAACTTAAGTTAATCATTTCTATTTTATAATACAATTATAAAAATTAAAATTTCATTTTTTAGATTCCCATCTTATACTTTGATTGAAATCACAATAGCCAATATTTCAATCCTTTATAGTAATAATGCAGTTCTGAAAACCAATGAAAAAATCAATTGAGATTAAGGAATCTGAATAAATTGACTAAATTTCGTTGATAATTTATTACTTTATTTTTATGACTACAAGCTTGGAAACATATTTTACTTTATAGATGCTCTCTATTTCAAAATCAAACATACTACTATATTACTCTTTATTTGAATATAGCAGAGATCTATTTAGTATTTAGAATTATTCATATAATAGGAGAATTAGTATCTGAAATTGAAATAACTCTAAATAAAATAAAAGATAGAATTAAAACAGTTTCATTATCGATAATAGATTGTCATAAATTGATTAATATTATCATAAAAATAGTTATTTGAACAAAAAGTGAATGTTGTTACTGCATTACAGGATGAAATTGAAAGTTACTCTTAGAATAAGATCTATTATTAGTATTGGCTAAAATAATAGATACAAACTATTTAAGTAATATCTTAGATTAGCAAAAGAGTAAATGGATATTATTATAATATTTTAATATATCTAAATTATTACCTAAATCTAAGATGAATAGATTTGAAAATAGTTAATAATATTTCAAAAAGAAAGTTCCTAATTTTAATATTAGTTATGAAGTCTATATGTAGAATAAGTATAATGAAATTTTATATATTTAATTATCAACTGAAATTCAAAATTAAAATATGCATCATCGAGAAGATAATGATCCATATAGCACGGCTATTGTTGAAGATTTGCTGTAGGTAGAATGCATTAAAGTTAACAATAGTCTTAATCTGAATGGAAAAATATCAATGATATTATCAGATTGACATTCAAGGCTTTAACGGATGTTGTAAAATCTTAAGGAGAAAGTATACGAGAAATCGAAAAGCAACTTTCTACACGTGCTTCTAAAAATGAACTTCACTCAGGGTTAGCACTTAAAGCTAATATTAATGATATATCAAGAACGATAGCAGAGATAGCTGCCAATCTTGATACCAAAATTACTTACGAAGATTCTCAAGTTTTATTGAAGGATTATGTATTAAAGGCAGATATGTAGTATTTGTTGAGCAAGTATATTGTTTGAATGATGATTTTATTAGTAAAATTGATGTTGATGAGATGAAGTAATTGTTAGAAAAATAATAATCAGGAGAATTCAAAGGAGAAATGCAAAATATGAAACACAAAATTGAAGAACTACAAACATAAATTTCTAAGAAATTCTAACAAGTACCAAACATGAAAGACTTCTCTCAATTATCATAATAAGTAGAACTTAAGGCTAATCTCTAAGAAATGAATGAATTACTTGAAACGAAAGCTAGTAAGCACTAAGTACAATAGGCAGTAAATAAAAAAATTAGTAAATAAGAATTAGATTAAATTTTGTAAAATTACTCTTCTCTAGAAGATCTATAGCCAATCATTTAAAATCTTGATTAAAAGGCTTCATTAGATTAGATAGACAAAATTGCTTCAATTTTAGAAGTCAAAGTTGATAGATAAGATTTCTCTATTCTAATCAATTCATTATAAAACAAGGCTGAAATACATTAATTAGAAGTGATTAAAGAACAACAATAAGATTTAAAAAATATTGTGGAATCAAGATTACAAGACAATAATTAATTGATGATGGAAATGAAATAATAAGTTGATGGAGTAACAAAACAATTAAACAAGAAGGTTGATAATAAGGAATTAGATAAACATATTCATTCTATAAATTCACTTTAGGGAGAATTGGATGGCTATTCTTAAAGATTTAATAAGTTTTCTTAAGAGATTATTTCAGACCTTGATCGATTAAGGAATGAAATCTTAGAATCTAAATAATTCACCAGTGAGTAGATGTAAACAACTATAATGAAATCTACTCATTTATCAGAGAAATTGACAGAAGAATTGTACAACTTGTCTGAGAATATAAAACAAATGGATGATGACAAGAGAGAAGAATTAGATGATCTTAAAAAAATAGTTAATACTATGAGAATATAAAAAAAGGATATTTAATAGAAGGTAGATTAAATGCAGGAGTATCTAGATGAATTTAAATCTGATCAAGTATTTAAGCAATTGTAAAGATAAGTTCAATAGATGAATAAAGTATTTTATTATAATAAATAAAGGAAATAAGCGAAGTCAAAGCTAAATAATTATCATATGAAGATGAGTAGAATATCTAAGTTTAAATTGAATAATAATTATAGAGGAGAGTTAATGAGATCAAAAAGACAGGTTCTAGTTAAGATGGCTTTAAAAATATCAAATAAGAAGTCTCATAAATTGTTACTAAAAAGATATCGTCTTTTGAATAGCAATTAAATCAATTAGAAATTAATTTAAAACAAAGAGTACTTTACTAAGACTTTGAAGAGTTAAAAAACATTATCTAAAAACTTTGTATTGATTAGGACGAAAGAGCCTACCAGAAGGATTTAACCAAACATATTTAATTGACCAAATATACATTGGATTTAATATAAAAGGACATGATGCTCAAAGCTGGAATATAAGACATGATTACCATTCTAGATACTAAAGCAAGTATTATATTAGTAAAATCTAGATATTCCTGAAATAAATCAAGCATTTGAAGCTATACACAATGATTTATAAACTAAAGTATCAGCAGACGATTTATCTAATTATCTCAAAAGTTAAAATTAAATCTATGAGTCTCTTTGCTAAGAAAATATTGTGGCTAGATTTTAGTGGAGATCAGGTGAAACACAAAATCATTTAATTCCTTGGGAATACGAAGTCATTAACACTTTGCCTGAGAATTTTGTTTGGGAAAAAGGAAAAAGCTCTATTTTGATTGTTGCCCCTGGGGTCTATCACATTGCCTACGCATTTTTCTCCAAAGAAAAATAAACAGTCTCTGTCCTTATCAATGGAGAGAACATAGCCACCTTAGATCAAAAGAAGAAATCTTCTGAATATACTGGTATCTTCTTTGCATTTATCCTTAGGTTTAAACGCTTAAGACTTTATTGTATTACCAAATAGAGCTAGACTCTAAGTTAGTTATAGTGGAGGAAAAGGAGAAGGGTTCCTTAGTTTAAAGAGACTATGAAAGCCAATTCATATATTTAAGACATAAATCTTTAGTATAAATAATTAATTAAGAATTTTTATAATCAAATTCTCATTTTTCTTGAGATATGTCAGTTTTGAACAAAATCATCTAATTGTCAAATTATAAAACTAATTTATTTTCATTTAATTTGAATAAGGAATGTAAATTTAAACTTTTGATGATAAGAATGAAGGAATGCAAAATCATAGAGAAAAGAAATCATATAAATAAAATGTTTATTGATATTTGTAAATGATAATACTCTCAAATTAATATTAGGAGCATTGTTATTAGAAGAATGCTTAAAATGTTTTAGAAGCACCTTGTACAATCATTTCCATCCAAGTGATATACGTGACCTGTATTTACAAAACATTAGGTGGTGTTAGTCTAATTATATTAAGTGGTATCTAAATTTGATAAGGGAGCGCTTCTACACTCATTGTAGGTGGGATCCCAGGCACAAAGAGCAATATCTCCAGGTTAATAGGATGTGTACACATATGTGCAATCTGCTTGATTAGTATATGAATTGCATGATTGGGTGATGCAAGAATTCAAAACAACACTCCATTGGCATCTGCTAGTTTATAAATTGCAGACTGAAACATCAGAAATCTATTTGCAATTATTAATAGTTTAACAACTACTACCATTCCAAACGCAATAACCAGTCAATAGTTATGCATTGTAGGCTTCACATAGAGCTTAAGAACCTTGCTTGCTGCATTATTATGGAACATTGCAAGTACCAGGATTTCCTTTGGTGGCACTGGCACTAAATTCTGGACAATTGACTGAAGCAGTTAAGCAATCAAAAGGAGATGTGGCACTAGTAATGTTAACACATCCAACATTTGTACCAGTAGGTGATTTTGTATAGGCTTGGCAAGATCCAATGTAGATGCAAGCAGGATTGGCAGCACATGAGAACTTAGATGTAATGGAAGTACAGTTTTGGGCAGCACATTTTGAGGTTGTTGGATTGTATGCACACTAAGGGGAAGCAACTTGACATTCATATTGTGATAATTCAGAGCATGAGCAAACAGACTTGTAAGTTTAGCTTAAACTGTATTAGCTGCATGATGCACAGAATCCGTTAGGCGAATCAGCTTAAGTGGAAGTCCATCTTGACATCATGAAGGAGTTGGAGTAGCAGGTGGTTGATGTGGCAGCTGAGACATTTGTAGCTTCTATGCATGAGCCAGTTGGTTACCATTAACATTGAACGACCTTCGAAGATGAAGATGTTGTTAAGGAAGTCAAATAATATGTGCACGATTGTTGATTGGTGAAATAGGTACAACTTGCAGGTACACAAGTGGCGTTTGTTGCTGTTCCAGTTGGTAATTACCAATAGCAAGAACGACTAAATTATTGGCATTTCTATTGAGAATTAATTCCCGAGCACTAAGTGATTTTATTACATGTCTTAGTTTCGGAGTCAAATTAACAGATACCTTGAGTAACGTAGGTGTTTTCACATTTGGATGGAGTTGTTGCTCCGGCTGTGCCTGATGGATTAAGAACTGTACATTGATTTTGAGTGCCTGCACAAATATACTTATTTTGAAGAGGTAAATATGTTGTTGATATGGCTGCACAGAAAACTGAATAACTAGCACATTCACCAGCATTGACACCAGCAAGTTCTGAGCATGATGAAAATGGTTAGCATAAATTTTAAGCAAATGACCATGAGCATCTTGGATTGGTACTGCAGGTTGCTTATTAAGTAATTTGACTGCAAGGTTTATTATAACAACTTGGGGTTGATACAGTAGTTGACCAAGAACATTAAGGATTTGCTTAGCAATCATTTTAGTAAATCAATTAGTTGCAAGCACATTATCCAGGTACATTGATGGAATTTATAATACATTTAGTACAATAACCTTCTCCATTATTGGCATTTGTTGGAACCCATCTATAGGTGAATCCTGTGTTGGCTGCACAATTGGCTGAATTTAATTCTGAAGATGTGATGAAATTAACACAAGTAGCAGTAGATGCTGACCATTGACATTATTAAATTGATCCAGGGTAAAGTTATGATACATAATATGTGCATGATGCTGGAGTTGTGAAGTAACCACAGGTAAGTGATTGACATGTATTATTTACAAATTAACAGGCTTCAGTGTAATAGCTACAAATTTGTTGGTAAGGAATTTAAGTGCAATTTGTTATTGGAATACATATGGAAGGAGTAGCAGTTGAATTCCATAAGCAAACACCATCTGATCCATAATTACCACTGCAAGCATTTGGTGTTAATAGTGTACCACATGTATAATTTGGAGTGGAAGTGCATGTTCCTCCGTTGTACCCTTTGCATTGAATTGAATAACTAAGACATTGTTAAGCACTTAATCCTGTTCCAGCAACTTAACTGCATGAAGTGAAGGTTTAACAAGTACCAGCATTCCAAATACATGCTATGTTTTAAGCACATGCTGATTGACTAAGAATATTGGCACAAACTTATTGGGTACAGATGTTATTTGTTGACCAATAACAAGATTAACCACTAGCATTGTTACAATCACTTTATGTCATGTATTAATAGCATTAACATGTTTGGGAATTGTAATTTGGAATGACATTTCCAGAGCATGATGCACAGATTCCTCCATAACCTGTAGATTATGGAACCCATCTTGCTGTTTTATTAGTATTGGTGAAGCATTATTCTTAGGTCAAACTAAAGGCATCTGGTACTTAAGTACATAGATCACCTACCATTTAACAAATCTAAACATAACTGTTGGATGATAATTTCATAACAAAAGTACATTAACCATATTAGGTATAGAGTGTACTACAAGTTAAACTTTGACAAGTAGTACCATTCCAATAACAAGACTTAGATTGTAAGTTGCATTCAGGTTCTGGTAATTGATTGCATGTATTGACAGCCACACATGACTTGGATGTGGTATTCCAGTAGCATGCTCCGTTGCTTCCAATGGTTGCAACACAGGATGTATCAGTTGTATTTGCCTCACATTTGCTATAAGTAGTGCTGCAATTTGTTCCATTGCTACCTACACAATATATATTTTGTGACATGCAAGCAGCTTAACTCTTTCCGACCAAGTTGGTACATGTACCATTAAATACAGAGCATGAATTGTTATTCCATTAACAACCTTTTTGAGATGCACATACAGATTGTTAAAGTATCTATGTGCATTCCATTTGTATGCATGATCCATTGCTCCAGTAACATTCAAGTGCTTAAGAACAATCATATTGGCTAAGATATGAACAGGCACATTATTTAGGCAATGTGACTTATTATTAACATCTAACACAATATCCTTTTTCAGCTGAAATTGTTACCCAACTATAAGTATTATGAGTACTGGTTGCACAACTGTTTTAAGTCAATGCTGTTAAGATATCAGAAGCGGGTCCACATGTACTATTAGTTGCATTCCATAAGCATGGAACAATTTCAGATGAGAGTGGATTTGGTAGATAGAATTTGCAATTTAATTCTGATTTGAAGGATGCACAATTAACTTAAGAGCATGTTTCAGTAAGACCGTTCCATGAACAAGACAGTTGATTTCTTAGACATAAGGTTTCGTTGTTTGCAGCCTGATTACATTAGGAGAATCCAACACAGGTGGTTGTTTTGTCTGTTTTGGTCAAGTAACAAACTCCATCAGTACCGGTGTTATTTGTGCAAGTGTTGTTAGCTGCATATTGAGCAGCACAAGTCATTGAGGCAAATGATTGACAGACACCGTTGCTGATTCCTTTGCATGAAGCATTCATACTAACACATTCTAATTGATTAGCAGCTACTGGTAATGAAGAACAATTTGTGAATGCCAAACAGCCATTTGAACTCCAATAACAAGTACTTAATGCAGCACAAGTTATCTAGTTTTCATATTATGTGCAAGGTGATGGTGTACAAAGATTAGTTTGGGCATTGAATGTACAGAATCCGGAGTTTTAGCAATTTGATTTGGAGTGGAATTATGAACATTGACATGAAGATGGTGTTTACAATTACAATTAATTTGTACCACATGAAACACACATTCCTGTGGATGCATTGTTGGTACTCCATCTAAAGTTATTTCCTGTACTACCAACACAAGTTGCTGAAGTTTATGATAATGCAGAATAGGCATTTTCACAGACTCCTTGAGTTCCTTGGGATTTATTCCATCTACACAATTAGTATGTATTTGATGAGAATTCAGTTTACACATAAGTACAAGATGATTATTTGGTGTATGATGCGCAAGTCAATTATTGACATGTCAAACTTGTTGCATCCCACATACATTAATTCTATTGGTTTCCACAAAGCACAGAATCAGTTAACTAACCACAGTATTACAATAGAGAACATTTTGAGTTGGAGATACTCCATGCACACAGACCTTGACTACTGATGAATTAGTAACAGCTTGATGCTGTAGTTTATGAACCGCAAGTCTAAGTGACTGATGATGTGAGTACACATTAAGCTCCTTCATAACCAGCACAGTACACACTTTATGCAGCACATCCGACTGCACTAACCTTGAATGTCAAGTTATTGCAATTAGTCAAAGTTTGGCATTGATTTCCATTGATACTCCAATAACATCCATTTACTGTTATGCAAATATTTTGAGTTTTAATTTGGGCACAGGTGTTTGGAGAACAAGTATTGGTTATTGTATTCCATTGACATAAACTACTCTATGAATTGCAATCAGTTTGTAAGGCATATTGAGAACAAGTACATTATGTACTTACAACCTTCTTTAATGTAAATTGTTTGCAAGGACCACAAAATCCATTAGCTGGATTATTCTACAATCCATACCATCTGAAGAATAAACCTGTATTTGCCAAACAAGTGGTTTGACTCAAATTATTAAGATTGGTAACAGAAACACATGAAGGTGGATTGGTGGTTGTTTACCAATAACAGACATTCAAAGTTTTTGATTCAAAACTTGAAAAATAGTGTTTGCAAGTGTCTTGAGTTGCGAATTGATTACAACTTGTAATAGCCTAGCAGCCATTTGCATCAGTCCATTAGCAGATAGTTCCCTATGGAGTTTCAGATTTGTATGTATTAAGTTATTCACAATATTTCTAAGTTGGAGCTTGAGTACATTGATTATATGCTTAACATATTTGACCATTCCAATTACAAGGTCCATCTGTACCAAAATTGTAATTGCATTAATTTTATGGGTAAGTGATGCATGCTGCAGTGATTTGACTATAATACAAGCATTAGTTATTTGCTGAACTATATCCTAGGCATCTAGCATTCTATTAGACACAATCTTGATTGCTTGCAGCTGTTAAGCTAGCGCATGATGTAAATGTGGAACATGATGCAGTAGTTGGATTCCATTGGCAATAATAAGAGGCTTTCAGACACTAAGGTTGTGTAAGTGTCTAGCAACTTTGCGTGCATGAGTTGCTATCCTATACCCATTGACACCCTGGCAATGTGTTACAATCATTTTGATTTGTTAATTGTGGACAGCTGCAGAGGGTTTGCGATGTTACTACAATTTAAGATGCACCTAAGCCTATGAGAATAGCGAATAAGATGTATGATTTCATTAATTTTAATATTGATAAATCCAATTTCATATCATCGATTTGAAGTCTAATTTTTCTACACTTTTCCTCACCTCCATAATCCATAATAATTATATATACTCAAGATTCTCCTTATTCTGCATATTCTCCTACTACCTCTCTACTAACTTTAACTATTCTACCATATCTATTCATCCCCAATATTTCCAAGAGGCATCTAGAATTTACATATTTCGTCATCCAAGCACTTGTTTTTCTGTGACCACAATTTTTATAGAATAATATTTTATATTCTCACCCAATATATATAAATTAATCATTTAGAATCTGTAGGGAGCAACACAACCTTCGTTGATCCCTACTACCCCAATGTTGTTATAGTATCTAAATATCTAATTTACATCGCTGCCTTCGAATCCAACAACTCTGCTGCCTACCTCATCAATTTGGCTGATTGCACATCTCCTTAAGCTGAAATCACCTTGGCTTAAGCAGCTCTCTGCTCTTTTGCTGCCATTGACAAAGTATTCTACAAATCGGCATTCAATTGAATATCCTTGATCAACATGTTTTCTATGTCTATTCCCCATTCCCACACATGCTCATCCACAAACCCCTCTATTTATTGTTGCACCTCTGCTCTCTTCTCCAAGAGATCCTACAATGTGTGAGACCCTGCAATGCTCTTTATTGTTGCCAATGTCAATTGAGTTACTGCCTAATGCAAATCATTTATGTAAAAGATTGATCTCCGAGGTATCACTATTCTATAGTAAACCGTTGCATCAATGCTAACCAAAATATTATCCTTCGTCATAACTTATTATCTTGGACAATCGATCATCTACACTTTGCAATCCACCTTCTATATTGTGTCCGTGCAAGGGTTTATGTATATCAATCCAGGTTAAACTACCTTATTTCACTCTCCATACCTGTCTTTATGTACTTCCCAAAACGCAAGTAAACTCCAACAAAACTCTATTCAACTTGAATATAAGGATACTCAACAAATGGATTACAGGGACACACTGCCTTACAATTACCACAACATTCTCCACAATTGTAAAGATAACTCTAATATGAACCACCCAAATCTAAATTCTGCTCTTGATTTTCAGGTAGCTCTTCTCTAGGATACCTCGGAGCTTTATAACCTTAGAATTCAATCAACCATCATAATACCGGGTGGAGGAACATTGTAATCCCGATGTTGTTATACTGGATTTTGTTACTAAGGATTTTATTGATAAATAACTTAGTTTTGTTAATACATAGTTTTAATATTGAGATTATGTGTATTACAAATAAAATACTATACTTAGATTCTCTATTGATTCACAATATTCCTAAATTATATCTCATTAAACTTTATTTGCCTAGATTTGTTATTATCTCTATATCAAAATATCTTTCCATTCATATAATAAATATCATTATTGAAGAATAGTCATGCATGAAATATAAGAATTTAAATGTGATAAATTCTTAATTGATAGAATATTTTCACTTTATTCACTCTTTATGCAAAGGTATTAGCTTATTACATAACTACCAATTAGTTGACAAAAATGGCTGTTGTCAAAGATTTATAAAGGGATACGACAGCAACAAATTAGATTAGATGCGTCATTATAAATTAGGCTAATGTAGTCAAGATTTATACTTAACTTTCAAATCATTGATAAAATCAACTCTGAATTGATAAATTGTATCTTGAAGAGAACTTTAGTGTTTCAAATGATAAGATTAAATTAAATTAGATTAATCTTGATAGGTAAAGGAGTCATTAGAATTTCAAAATAGCTTTTGAACCTGAACCTGACAATAATTGATATTCAAAATTATCAATCTCCACAGAACCTTATTTTAATTCATCTAAGTTTTTAAATAATTAACAAATAGAAGAGCCTAGTAGAGTCTTAACACTCTACTCTTAGAAAGATTTGAAGAAAATAATATTGTGATATAAAATATTTGCCAGAAGAAATGTATATTATATCAGAATTAAATTATGAGAATGAACTTAAAAAAAGAGAATGGTTTCTCTTTAATATGACTTTCTAGAATTGGTTTTTGTTTGATTAATTAGTGAATGACGTTTAAAATAGTTCTTGCAGATATGAAAACAACTTTAGATGAAGGAATATTATCGCTACTTAATGATACTTGTAATTGTGAATGAAATGTTATTTAGAGATGATAAATGGAGTTTGGGATAGGTTTTGACTCCTTAAAAACAATAGATGATGGTTTAATAAAGAAACACTTAATGCAGAGAAGAATATGATTAAAATGAGTTTGAAACTACTTGAAACTTGCAATCACAAATACTAAGCTTTAATTTGAGATGTTTATTTGTTGCTATCACAATAATCGAATAAGAGTCGAATAAGAATTAAATTTAACTTAAAGATTCAGGGATGTTATTTTTTATGAGAAAACAGTTACTAACAAAGAGAAAGAACTACAAAGTATGCCATATGAATATTTTTTTATGAAAATGAGAGATTGATTTATATTTTATCTGTATTAATTTTTGTACCTTTTTTTATATTATACTAAACATGTTTATGATTAATATTTAAGATAATTAAATTCATCATAAAACATCTATTGTCTAATATCTATCATTTTTTTGCAATTTTAATGAATACGATTATATATCGTAATTAAGAATTTATAGAAATCATGTTAATATTAATATAAATAGTAACTAAATATTTTATAAATTATTAAAATTATTTTAGCCAAAAGAGCCATCTATCTTCTTGAGGATTACTACTTCTTACTAATTTTGTATTAATAATAATCATTAATCACCATATATACCTTAATATATTACGTATTTTTCAAATGATAATAAAACCTTTCAAAATATTTTTTGAAGAAATACATTGAAAACTTAAATAATATCAAATGAGATCAACTCTTTAATCGAATTTATTATAAATAGGATAATTTAAATTTCATAACAGAAGATAAGGCAATTTTAGGTTAAATATCTAATTCTAAGAATTAAGCTATGTTTTAATGGGTATTTAACGACGATGTCCTTAGTGTGCTTATTAGTAGAATCTTCGATATAGGAGCATAAGTAAAATACATAATAATTTAAATTATGAAATATTTAAATTTATTAGAAAAATAAAGTTCTAGAAATTTGGCTTGTAAAGTCTTTGATTCTTCATATATGGATTAATTTAACTTGTTTTGTTCTTAGTAATATGTAGTAAGAATTAACTTTACCAACTGAACAATTAATTAATATTGAATAAAATAATACTAATACCGTATTAATGTGAATAAATTCAAAAAGATATTATCAAATCCCTATTATATATAATCGTAAAGCAGTAAAAAGCTAAATTTCATATTAATTTTAATGTAAGATTGTGCAGCAAACCAAAATTTCCTCAGTTTCTTACAGCTGGAAAAGGATTTAAGTCAAGTGGATGAATATTCATCTTAATTTATTTTCTCAAATTAAGAGAATCCTTCATTAACTTAACTAGCTAATTTAAATCATGTTTCCTCAAGTCATTAAGCAAAGAAGATTAAAAAGAAGAAAAGAGTGGATTTTCATTATAAAAGAAGAAGAAGAAACAATAAAAATTCTGAATTGAACAATCAAGCACCATTCAATTTTGATGAAGATCAAAGAATTTTATCCCTTGTACTTGAACATGGCCCCAGGTTCTCTATTGTTTCGAGATACTTTTTTGATAGAAGTTAGAATGCCATAAAAAACAGGTATTACAAATACCTTCGATTCAGATGGGATTAAATATTGGGAAGGTAAATGAATATTTTCTATTCTTTCTAGAGATTACATACATCTGAACTGTAGAAGAGAGGACGATCAAAAGACTAGTGAAGACATGGAATAACTAATCGAAAAGATGAACTTTTTTCCTGAAGTTACAACCATATTGTCATCATTTGTTCAAAGAGTCTATTCACATTTTAATTGATAATATTGTCTCATTGTTTAACATTATTCAAACCATAACCTATACATAATCATTTCACCTCCCACTTCAAAATTTTAAAAGCCTTTTAGATTCTCTAACAATTGATGTGTTAAGCGAATAAACGTATTAGAAAAATTAATTTCAAGTAGCATAACGATTAGCTCAATACTATTTAAAATTTAGAATCCTATCTGATTTTTAGAGACCTGAATTATAGTATAATTTTGATTAAAGAGCATAGAGTAAGGGTATTCTGCCAATAGTGAGAAAGACTTATATTTTATTTTATAAAAAGGAAATAGCCTGAGAATAACTGGAAAATTAATTCATTCAAAAAATTGGTTCCACTTCTAAAGAATCCGTAATATAAGGTCCGAATAATATAATTCATATTAGTCTGAAAAAATTATTTGTAAATTCATTAAATTTTCTCATCTATTTGTTCTAAAATTAGAAAGGGATTTATATTAATTGGAAAAAGAGGGTGGGATGATATTTATCATTTTTTGAATAGAATACAAGATGGTATTAAGTTGGAAAATTAAAGTATCCTTCATAATTAAAATTAATAAAGAATTTTAATTAATATTTGATAATATATTCGTAATTAATACGAGAATGGGTTGAATTAATTAATTTTTATTATTAATTTATCAATATAAACTCTTATCAACTTCTTTTGGAAATGGTTTAATATCAGTGTCTAGCTCTTACTCTATTTATACCAAAGTATCTTTATCAGTTTCAGTTATAAAGTTAACAGCCAAACCTAGATGACCAAATCTAAATTGAAATTAATAATTTACCTTCCTGATCTGCCTATACGATGTAAATATGTTTCAGCAGTTCTGGGGAAATCGAAATTTATGACAACATTGACAGATTAAATATCAATTCCTCTAGTGAAGAGATCTGTAGAGACGAGACATCTACCTACAGCTTTTCTAAAACTATGGAATACTTTATTTCTATCCTTCTGATTCATTTTTGCATGAATGTAGCTAATAGAATGAAAGAATATGCATACAAACACGAATACCCAAATTCAGTGATTTTTTGAGTCAATAATTCTACTCTTCTTGCTGAGTTGCAAAATATGATTGCTTAATTAATTTCAAGTTTGCTGAAAATGAAATTCAAACAATTGACTTTCTATTTCTCATCAATAAATAGGTAGTATTAAGTGACACCCTTCAATGTTAATTCCTCCATCAAATTAATTTCTTGAATCTGAGGAACATGTTCATTAATGAAACCTTTAACATCAACAGGGAATGTTGCAGAAAACATCATGATTTGTACCTCTGGAGGAGCAAATTGAAGTATCTTAACAATAAGTGGTTGGAAATCAACTGACAGGAGTTTATCAGCCTCATCCAAAACAAAATGTTTCAATTTCGACAAATCAGCTAGTTTCCTTTGGGCTAAATCCAGAATTCTTCCAGGGGTCCCAACCAATACATGAACCACCTACAATGATTTAACTCTCTACTTGTTTCAATCTATAGATATCCTCTTTAAAATCAGTGCCTCCTGTTGACACCATACATTCCACTTTCATGTACTTACCAATCTCCTTTACTAGACTTGACACTTGGAGAGCTAATTCTCTTGTAGGCACCAAGATCAGACTCTAGATCTGCCCTTCCGTCTCCAACATTTCTAGAATTGGAATTATGTAGGCTCCTGTTTTGCCTGTCCCATTTTTTGCTCTTGCTATAATATTTGATCCTGCCAAAGCAAATGGAATAGACTCTTCTTAAATAGGAGAGGGCTTCTCATAATTTGCTGCTGCTAGACCTTGCATTAATTCTTATTTCAAATCGAACTCTTCAAACTCTACTCCTTTTGTCTTGGTGACATCCTTACAAGTTAGGCAAAGACCTTACACTCGTCTTATATCGTGTGTCCTTCGGTTTCGGTTGTTCATCTATTGTTTGCGTTGTTTGTGGCTATTATGAGTCACCTTGTTGCATATTAATTATTTAAATTATATATAATAGTATCATACCATAATTTTTCAAAACATCTGTTCAATTAAGGTATTTGTAAAACCTATCTACTGAACAGGTTTATGCACCTATTGCATCCAGAAAACACTTTGAATTTTTTTTATAATCATTCCAAGTATAACCCAATACCTTTGCATTTTATATAAAGATAATGCTCACTTATCTGTGTAATGAACCTTTTAGTTGAATCAATATTATCTATATTTTATAATTTAAACTTGCAGTAAATCCAAGTCAGCTTACTCAATTTAAAATTTTTTATCAACCAAGAATTTCATATATTTCTCTTTTTCTAACTTTTAGATTTTGCAAACTACATAATTAAAGTAAAATTGATAATAAGAGTTCTTTCAAATTATTATTATATCTCTTTAATCTTGCCACCTTTTATAATAATTTGAGAATTAATTAAAAAAACTTTTAATGAATATTTTTTTATTTTTAAGGATTTTGCCTTTTAATTTTCTTTTCCTGATTTCTAACGCTAATCAATAAAAGGAATACTTGACTCGAGGAGAAACTAAATTTACATCTGATAATAGGTATTATGTTCCATTCGAACAAAAATATTTAGACTCAAATTAAAACAGGTTTGAAATCTAATTAATTCATGAAGTATTTATAGAAAATCAAAATGCCATACATCTTACAGATTAAATGAAATTGTTTTATTTTTAATAACTGAATGAGGAAGGGGATAATATAATTATGGCAATGGATAATTAACACTTATATTGTTTATACTTAATTAAGAACTATCTGTTGGATCAATAATTGGCTATTCATCCTCACTACTGTAATATAACATTGCCCTACCAATCATGCAGCAAACTAATTCAAATAAAAAACTAATTCTTTATAACTGTTTGCAAGCTTAATGATTCATCGATAATATCAATTTTCAATTTGGATGGAAAAGTATTTGATCAAATTTAATTAGAAGTAGAGTAAGATTGCAATATAGATGTCAGCCACAGATCTTAATATATTATTATATTTGAATAAAATTGTTAATCAAATAATGTTTATTATACTGCGATTGATGAATAATAATTTTAGTTTAAATCAGTCAAAAAGCTTGAATTATTTCAAGGAATGAATATTGAATATATCTAGAAAATTGAGATATGTGATCTAGACAGAATATTTTTTATATTCTAGGATTTCATGCTGCAATATAATTTGATGCAGAACAATTTAAATTAATATGCAAAATTTGTTAATATAACATTATTGAAGGTATTTTAACTATGTTCAAATACTTAATTGGAATTGGATATAGAAAATAACAGTTAGTAAATGAGGTTGAAGGGGCAGCCTTTGAATATTACTAGTGTTTAGTATAAGAATGCCTTTCTGATTGAAAAGATTTTAGTCCTATTTTTTGATGATTGTATATTAGCAAAAATAAATGATTAACTACAATACCAAATAAATATTACGATGTCAGAGATACTTCAATTAATTGGTGTTCCGTATTTAATTGGTGTTCATTAATCTAAATTAAAACTTTTTAAAATTTAATCACCAAGAAATTATTATTAATTTTACTTCTCCTAAAAAATTCTATATTTAATTCTTACAAGCTATGCTTATTATAATTAATTTTATTTAGAATAAAGTGAAATAGAAATTGTAAAGGAATATGAATCTAAATTAACATTCAATTAATAAGAAAGGATGATTTATTTGAATGACAACAACTAAGACATATGCTTGGAATAAAAATTATTTTCAGATACTCTTCCGGTAAATTTAGTTGCAATATATGAAAATGAAAAATATTATTAAATAAACGAGAGAATATATGCGGACATCTGCAAATTTAATTTTCTCAAATATATAAAAATAGTGTACTTCGGTGAATTGAATGATTAAATAAAGATGCTAATAATATTCAAACAGAAAGATATTATAGCCTTTGTATTTTGCTAAAATGGCTAAATTATTAATGAATAACATATTAAATTAATCACACAGATCTAAAATATTCTTGTAATTTAATAAAAAAGTATCCTGATTTGTTATGAGAAAATTATTTCATTAGTTATAATTGATGATTCACTTTCAATAAAAACAACAAATTATCCTTAAGAACATAAGATAATTAGCATAAATAAATAGTATATCTACATACTTATTATATATGAAGGTTGTAATGTTAAACTAGTATATATTTTGTCGGAGAAATTAGTTTAATTGGAACAACCTTAACCTTATCCTTTGCCTAAATCTTTAAATTGNATTTAATTAGAAGTAGAGTAAGATTGCAATATAGATGTCAGCCACAGATCTTAATATATTATTATATTTGAATAAAATTGTTAATCAAATAATGTTTATTATACTGCGATTGATGAATAATAATTTTAGTTTAAATCAGTCAAAAAGCTTGAATTATTTCAAGGAATGAATATTGAATATATCTAGAAAATTGAGATATGTGATCTAGACAGAATATTTTTTATATTCTAGGATTTCATGCTGCAATATAATTTGATGCAGAACAATTTAAATTAATATGCAAAATTTGTTAATATAACATTATTGAAGGTATTTTAACTATGTTCAAATACTTAATTGGAATTGGATATAGAAAATAACAGTTAGTAAATGAGGTTGAAGGGGCAGCCTTTGAATATTACTAGTGTTTAGTATAAGAATGCCTTTCTGATTGAAAAGATTTTAGTCCTATTTTTTGATGATTGTATATTAGCAAAAATAAATGATTAACTACAATACCAAATAAATATTACGATGTCAGAGATACTTCAATTAATTGGTGTTCCGTATTTAATTGGTGTTCATTAATCTAAATTAAAACTTTTTAAAATTTAATCACCAAGAAATTATTATTAATTTTACTTCTCCTAAAAAATTCTATATTTAATTCTTACAAGCTATGCTTATTATAATTAATTTTATTTAGAATAAAGTGAAATAGAAATTGTAAAGGAATATGAATCTAAATTAACATTCAATTAATAAGAAAGGATGATTTATTTGAATGACAACAACTAAGACATATGCTTGGAATAAAAATTATTTTCAGATACTCTTCCGGTAAATTTAGTTGCAATATATGAAAATGAAAAATATTATTAAATAAACGAGAGAATATATGCGGACATCTGCAAATTTAATTTTCTCAAATATATAAAAATAGTGTACTTCGGTGAATTGAATGATTAAATAAAGATGCTAATAATATTCAAACAGAAAGATATTATAGCCTTTGTATTTTGCTAAAATGGCTAAATTATTAATGAATAACATATTAAATTAATCACACAGATCTAAAATATTCTTGTAATTTAATAAAAAAGTATCCTGATTTGTTATGAGAAAATTATTTCATTAGTTATAATTGATGATTCACTTTCAATAAAAACAACAAATTATCCTTAAGAACATAAGATAATTAGCATAAATAAATAGTATATCTACATACTTATTATATATGAAGGTTGTAATGTTAAACTAGTATATATTTTGTCGGAGAAATTAGTTTAATTGGAACAACCTTAACCTTATCCTTTGCCTAAATCTTTAAATTGTACCTTAAATTATAGAAATTCGAAATCTTAAATTGTAATAAATTAGGATGAGTTCATTTTTGTATCAAATCAGAACATAAGGTATAAAATGAAAGGAAAAATAGTCAAAGTTTTGATAGACATAGGATCTGAAAATTTTATAATAGTAGTTGAAGAATAAAATGAATTTAGACTCGAATTCTATCGTGTAATGAGAGCTGAAGTAGTTTTATGTTATATAATACCAATGTATAACTTTAAATAACTGCTTACAGATACCTTTTAATATCAGAATTAGTACTTAATGGTAGGTGCTGAGTATTAAAATAAATCGTACCTACTAATTTATAATTTGAGAAATTCAGCTTTTAGTGCTTTAATATATGTTACAGAAATAGATGAATCCCTATAATTTTTTTAATTCTATGATTCTGCTAAAAAGACTGTGGTTTATTTATATGAAGGAAAATTGTATTTTTATCTTTTAGATTAGTTTTGTTTAAAATATTCATTATAATAACCGAATGCTTTAATTAGAAGGAAAAAAATTTCAATTTTAGTTAATTCTCTGATTAATAACTAATCTGCTACAATAAACTTTTAGATATCAAAACTAAATACTGACTACATTCTAAGTACTTTCAATAATACTTAATAACTCAGCTTTCTTAATAAACCATTAAACCAGGATCTATTTAGAGGAAATATCATAAGAGTTGAGGTACAGAAGAAAGAAGATTTTGTAGTTATGTTACCTCTGAATATTACATCAGAACACCTTTATTGCCATTATTTTGAATCGAATGTTTGTTTTTTTAACAACTCTTTTATTGATATTTAAACTCTTAAAATTATATATACTTTAAGTTTTTAATAAACAAGCTTCAATATAAGAAGAATCATTTTTGATGAGAAGACACAAGTATATTAAATAATTCTTTCCTATTCTAAGAATCAAAACATCGAGATATTATAAATAGAGTAAGCCGAAGACAATTTAAATTAATCTGTATTAATTAGTAAGAAAAATGGTTATAGTATCCTCCCTAAAAGTTATGTGGATTAAGTGCAAAATATTAAAATAATCCAAAATTTATATTTTTTTTAATTTATTGGAAGCAATTCCTTAATATACTACAAAGATATTTGTTAAATCATCATCAATTCATCTCAATCATCAAATTTTAAAAATTATTTTACTGATTTGGCCTATTTATCGAATAATACATACATATATATTTTATTGGATAATCAGAAATTTCGTATTAAAATAATTGCTACTAATGATAACAAAATTGAAAAAGCATAATATTGCAATATTGATATAATTTAGGAACATGAAATTAATTTATTAAATATTTTGAACTAAATTGACTTATACTATTTTCATATAGAGATGAAAAACGTTGAGATTATTTCTGTTACCAAAAAGGAATTCATTTATGTTTTGCAATTTTTAATGATTTAGCATACTAATTTTGGTTTATTGCTTGAAATCTCCTTAAATGCCATCAAATATGATGACTTGAAAATAGAATCGTATCGATTTTTAAGATATGAAAAAGATGCACAAATATTACAAATGCTTTATGCAGATATGTAGTTTATTGTGGCAAAATTTTAACAGGATGGAAAATTTTTTGTCAATGTTTACGATATAAAAGGGGATATGAAAAATAAGGACTATTTGGACAGCATTTATAGAATATAATCATTAGAATATTAACGAATAGAGAGATTTAATACTTCTCATTATATCATATATAGCAAAATGAATAAAAAACTATATTTCATGACTCTGAATTAATTAACAGTAGAGTGTTTAGGCTAATGCACAGAAAATGCAAATTTAATCCTATCCAATGATGTATCAACCCTTACTTTAGAAATTTCATTAGAAATTCAGCCCGGATAAAATTATTCAACAATTAAATCTGTAATAATTTTAACCAATCTCTTGTTTATACTGATATTTCTTAAATTTGGTAGAAGAAGTAGAATTTCCTTGCAATTCCAATGAAAAATTTAAATGCATTTATGAAACGTGTATATATATATGCAATTATTTATTTAACATAAATAACATAAAAATAAATGGAAATCTTATTTTTTTAATTCTTTAATTAAAAAACTTTTATAATTATTACATAAAAATTACATATTAAAATTTTAAAATGCTTGATGGCATGTTTGAAGCAATGGATGAAGAATTCAACCCAACAACTACAGTCTATTAGACAAGAAGGGCGAAAAATTGTGCTGATTAAATGGATTTGCCAGAACTTCCAAGAGTAAAGCACTTTGCGGGTCTAAAAAATTAAGGTGCCACATGTTACTTGAACAGCTTAATACAATCTTATTACATGAGTCCTGAATTTAGAAAAGTCATTCTGTCATTGCCATTATGTGGAGAAACAATTGAGGATTCAGCTAATTTCGCAAAAAATGAAAGCAGAAATAGATTCCTATTAGAGTTTTAGAAATTATTCATATAATTATAAAGCTTGTAATCCAAGGAAACTTCAACGTTAGCTCTGACTTCTAGTTTTGGTTGGAATGATGGTTAACAAATGTATTAACAAGATGTGTCAGATGCAAACAAGTAACAATGTATGATTATATTTAAGAGTATTGTTTGAGACACTTGATCGATCCCTATATGGTACACCTTTTATTATTGCCCCATTTTATAAAGGGGTAGTATTTCATCACATAACTTGTTTGAATTGCAACAATTCTCATGGCAATGAAGAAATCATGTATGATTTCAATATCTAAGTGCAAGGCAACAAAAATCTATCGGAAGGATTGTTTAGTTATATCAATCCTTTTTTGCTGGATGGAAACAACCAGTACTAATGTGAATTATGCGGTTTCAAAGTAGTATTGTAAAATATTAATAGGTAGATGCATTGAAAGGAGACAAGATAAGGAAATTGCCTTAAATATTGACAATAACATTGAATAGATACACATTTGATTATGAGACGGTGCAAAGAGTGAAATTAAATGATAGATTCGAATTTCCATTAGAAATAGATATGGGAGTATATTTAGAAAATCCAGTTGAAAACCTAATTTATGAGTTACAAGGAGTAATAATTCATAGAGGGAATGCTCATGGGGGACATTATTTTGCATACTTTAGAGATCTTTTGGATGAAGGAGATTGGCTATCTCACATTCCTGAGTATTGGTAAGAGAAGGAAGAGAGTCAATAACAAAAGAAAAAAAATGATGAAGAAGTAGACTATGATGAAGTGAAATTGCCATTTGAGATTAGCAATCCTAAGGTTGCTCATGGATGGTTTGATTTCAATGATAATAGTGTTGTTCCTATACCTGTTAATAAGATCTAATAACAGTATTAAGGATCAGAGAGTGCCTACATTTTAATTTATAGAGATAGGACATTGGTGCCATCAAAATTATCAAATGAGGAGATCCCTAAATATCTTTAAGATTATGTGAGTAAATTAAATGAAAAAATTGAGTAAGAGAGATAAGCTTATGAGGAAGCTAAACAACACATTATTATAACAGTGGCAGATGCTTCAGTAGTAGATTTATAAAATCATAAATTGCTCAATGATAATTACGAAAAAGTGACATATAAGTTAAAATTGTCTTCCACAATTTAATAATTATATGACTAAATTAATAAGGATGATTATTGGCTCTTGGAATTTAAAGAAAACTATTAAAATAAACTGCTACATTTCCCAAGATATTTGAAGAATCCAGAAAGTACATTAGAAGAAGAGTAGGTGGAACATGAATCAACTTGGATTTTAGTAAGGAGAGATTAAGACCTTCCTTAAGTTGGATTGAAAAAGGTACCCATCAAACTTAATTTACTCATTAATAAGCAACCCTAATCATTTCTATTTTATCTTTCAACCACATTATTGGAATTAAAATAATTGGTATTCGCTTTGTCTGGAATACCGGAAAATGAACAAGAATTAAGAAATGTTCAAAATTAAAAGTTAGTCTCAGATTTATCAAATGAAACATAATTAGAAGAATTGCAACTAACTCTTGAATCATAAATCTTGGTAAAGAAAAAGGCGCCAGTTTAAAATGCTAACAAAAATGAGAAAGACATATAAGGAGGAGAGGATATTATATCAATTCTGGTTGAATAGGAGGATAAAAATGGAGTTTCAAAATTCTGTATAGATTTATTTCTTATTTTTAGATGTGAATATCAATTAGACTATCTAGGAATTGATTGAATTTATTAAGGAGTAATTTGGAATCACTGATGCGTATAGATTAAGAAATCTTAATGGATCAATCTTATTCTGTAAAACTGATCTACCTATATAACTGAAGGAATTTTAAGCTTTTAGAGAAGGGTAATATTATATTGTTACTATATTGTAGTGGGGCAAGATTGCAAATAGAGAAGGGAGAAGTACCTGAAACTGGAAAGATTTCAATTGTGATTCAGAATAAGGATTAGAATATAGAAATACATGTCGATCCAAGATTAGACAAGATCGAATAGCTTAAGTTGGAGTCATGCAAGTCTTTTAATTTGGATCCTGCATAATATAGACTTTATAAAGTCGACTGGTTATAAGTTCCATCTGAAAGTTTAAATGATGAATCTAAAACTGTTTCTTAATGTTTTCTGAGAGATAGAGATTTACTAATATTATGTGATAAAACAGCATAAATTGATTGTGAGTTGATACGATTTCAGCTTTATTCAACCAATACTGGTTATCCAGATGATTGTGTCTTTTAAAAACACGAAACAATGAGAAAGGATGCCACTCTAAAAGATTTGAAATAAATGATAATTTCTACTTTTGGATTGAATATAGATATTGATCACTTGAGAGTCAGAGACATTAATAAAAACAGATTCTTTGGATAAGTGTTTAGAAAGCTCGAATTACCTTTACAGAAATGTTAGTTCTCCACTAATGATATTGTTTACTAGGTTTTGAATCAACCAGAATATCTAAAAGATGATGAAATGCTCTTGCTAATTAAGGAGAGAGATCCCATAAATAAAGTGTACATTAAACAATAAGAATTTGTCTTTAAAGTTTCCAAGACTCCCACTCTCAGTGAATTGAAGGAATAGATCTAAAAATTTGTTGGAATAGAAGAAGGAGCTGAATTACAATTAGCTAAATTTTTAATCTAAGAATTCTAATGGCTGCATATAGATCCTAGTGCTCTATAGAAACAGGCACAAGGAAAAAATAAAGGGTAAGGTAAATAGGGTAAATAAGGAAATTAAAATAATAAATAAGTTTAAAAATAATAATAAGGCCCTTGTGATAATTTAAAAAAGAGTCCATTTAATTTGGGAGAAGGAGGTATCTATTCTTTTATTTAATTAGATTTTATTGGTTACAGGTTTGGTAATCATCCAAAAGATGACTTTCAAACAAAAGAAGATAATGAGGTATATTCTTATAAATTAACTTGATTAGTTAAGAGAGAGAATGATTGCTGCTCGCAAAAATAAGCACAATGCCTTGGGACCCTTTAGGAGGTAGCAAGAATAAGGATTTATCGTAGATATTGAATGATATTGTTATTAGTTCATTATATTCTAAATAGAAATTATATTAATAAAGTATGATATTCTAAATACAATTAATCTTAAATGGTCAGATAATATTAGAATTGAATTTATCTTAAGCAATAATAAAAACAAATATTAATTAAAATTCAATCATTTTTGAAGATATTCTTTTCCGATTGATACTGATCTATTACAATAACTTTTATTAATTTCTAAAGCCTTCTCTTAATATATGACAGTCCCTGAAATGTTGACTCCTTAGATATATTAGACAAATCATTTTGGTCCTTTAAATTTGGTTTAAAAGAATAATTCCTCCAATAAATAATATAACAAATTAATATTTATCATAATAGGATGTCTTAATTAGATAACTCAAATTCTAATTACATTAACTTAGATCAAAATCAAATACCGAAAATCAATTATCCTGATTTAAGCAACTATGTTCCACCTCAATCATATAATACTACAATACAAGTAAGTTAGAATTCATTAGATGAATTAAAATTGAAGAGAATGAAACTCTTATTTAATTGTTATAAATACTAAGCCTTGTCATTATTGATTATATTGGTTATTCAAATTATTGGATTAACGAAATCTTTCATGTCAATACAAACGAAATTCTCCAAAATCAAATTGGCTGGATATTATTATAGCTATGAAGAATATCTAAAATATCATTCAAACGCTTAAACATATTAAGAGTATGAGGACTGGAGATAGAACGAATATTATGAAATTTGCTAAGTGAGATGGACATTTTATGTGACTATTGGCTTACTGATTTTAAACACTTTAGCAATTCTGATAGGTAGAATTCATCGCAACATTGTATTCCATATTGTATAAACTTTAGGTTAAATATCAATAATCACTCTTCTACTCCTAAGCAGTGCTCATTGGACTCCTCCTTGTTGGTTATGCAGGTAAATATTGGGAAAACTATTGGATCCATAAGGATATCTGTAAATTAACAATAACCATCATTTCAATATTGTTACTTAATAGTTTAGTGAACCTCTTACTTATTAAAATAGATAAACTAAACTACTATACCAAGCTTACCAATAATATAATATATCTATAGGTTCCGTTAAACTTTATTTTGATTTTGCTTTTGAAAAAATTTGATAGTGTGATACTAATTTTTGAATCAATAGCTGTTTATGGATTGTATTACTTTAATGAGCTCAATCGTTCCTTATTGTTGAATCCAGAAGAGCTACCCCCTTTGAGGACTATTACAACTCTGTTCGAGGAAGAAGTTCTAACCGATAATTAGTCATAAGAAATCGTGAAAAACAACCCATATTTTCTAACTGTTCCTAGAAGGAGATTAGTGTTGGTCGTTGCAATGTTAAGCATAATTACCTTAATAATTCTTATAATCATAAGTAGAGAATCCTACTTATGTCTTCTATTGGTACTTTTAACTAGTTTAGTTTTGGGTGTATTATTTGAGACAAAGGTTGCTTCAAGAGTAATACAATAATATATTTTAATTAGTCCTTGCAACATGATGATAATTTCATTGCAGCCAGCATGGTTTACATAGATTTGTTATGTCCAATCTAAAACTTGGTTAGAAGCATTGGAATAGTCCTATGATCAATTAAACACATAAATTTGCCAAATAATAATATATTTTTTATATAATTTTATATTTTAATACTATGATACAAACAGATTATAATCAACTATCATATGTTGAAATGGTCCAACAATCGGTAGTAATTGAAGAAGCAAAATATCCCACATTAGATCCAATCATTTTTAGTAATGAACAAGGTGTAAAGGAAATAAAGAATGATGGATAGGTTGAGCATTCAGCACCTCTTAAGGAAACATAGAACAGAGCTCGCTTCTTAACCAGATACTATTGTTACTCAATTCTATAATACATAGGAGTTTTATCATTATTTTTATTGACCCAAGATTTTAGATTTGTTGAGGTTCTGTGTATTGTGGAATATAGTCCATTGGATGGAAATCAATATTTTTATTATTCCTCAGAGGAATACAGAAATGGAGAGGACTACAGGAAACTATTCGGGAGGTACGATTCTTTGTCAAAATACTCATTCAGGTGGACTTTCTATGCCTCATTAGCATTAACTATTATATTAACACTAATTATAGTTATTGGAAGATCTTCTCAAATGATTGTATGAAATCCTTAATAATCTTATTAGACAAAGCTTTAAAAGTGGCTGTACATAGTTTACACCATTTTAATTGCCTTAGATTTGGGAGGATTTGCATGCATTTCAAAAGGGTCATGGAGAAACGATGCTAAAATAATGTATACAAAGATTGTGTGTGGTGGTTTAATTGGGAATGCTCTACTCTAAATCTTGCTGATTAAGTTGAACAAATCATATTCAAATGGAAAACTACCCATCATTTTAATTTGTCTACTGTTCACAATCAACAATCTTCTATTTGCATTTGGTTGCAGTTACAGTCTACCAATTTTTGTTTTTGAAATATTATTACCTTACGGAATATACTATTTCAACCAATTGAACAAATCATTATTAACAAATCCAAAAGATTTACCGAAGTCATTCAATATCTTGGAATATTTAAACAAATAATGCTCAAAAACTGAGACAGCCCTCCCAGACTAGATAGGCAGTAATTTGGCATAGGTGAAGGGCGATAATCTCATTATCAACAAGAAGATATTGTTGGGTTATTCAGTAATTTTTGGTTATTTGATTTTCTTGATCATTTTGGGTTTTGTGGACGGTGGAGTTTGTATTTTTATGTCAGCATCGACCCTGATGTCTTTGCTTAATACATAGGTTGCTTCGTAGGTATAGATTATAGTATTAATGAGTTTAGAGTCTTAAGGATGAGGATATATTGATAGCAGTGTGTTTGACATATGTTGATTTCTTCAGTCCAATCAAAAACTTCATCAGGTCGATGAAAAAATGATAATCATTAAACATTATAAATATTATTAGATGCCATAATTTATTAGATTGGTATGAGTAATAAACTTATAAAATAAACATAACTTAAACTTATTAATAACAAAGAAATGGGATCGACTTGTCTACAAATCCCAATAAATCAAAATGATATTACCCTTTGGGATCAAGTGTCCATTAGCAAATAAGAAAAGTATGCTTAGTTGAGAATCCAATAAAAATTCAGTGAATCATCATCATGCCCCGATGAGCATGTGTAAATGACTAGTCATTCAAATGATTAAAATGAGAATAGTTAAGATGAGATCAGTCTTCCTCTGGTGGATCAGAGTCCAGCAAAGACTTGCAAAAGCATTTTAAAAAATAAGAATGAATTTTAGATTGTACGATCTAACAGTTAGAATAAAACTGTTTCATTCAGTTTCATACCTCCAGATTAATTGAAATAAATGTTGAGCTCTACAGGAAGATTGTCAGAAGAACAAAGAAAGTTTCTGGCATCATTACAAGAATGAAAGTTTGAATAGAATTAATTATTTTGTAATTTGTTTAAAGCAATGATATAATAATAAATAGTCAAAATTCAGTATTGATGGTTTCTCCTTTCGTTTAGATAATGAGGGTGAGAATTAGAGTTGCAATACCAGAGACCTTCTTAATTGAGACACCAGAGAATCTTTGCTATAGAATGCCAATCATTTCATTTTGGCCAAGATCACCATTCTTTTTAAAAACCTGTAAACATTACCTAAAGACTTCTTCGAAATGTCTACCCAACTTTTAGATCAATCTAGCCTTGAGATTCTAAAATAATAATTAATTGTATTATACTCTAATCTACTCATTGATTGGCGGATTGTCAAAATCATCTTCAACTATCTCTTGCAATTATGAAATCATTTGACTCATTTCATCATCCTTTTTAAAAGGGTCTTTATAAATAATTTTATTCTTCTTCCGTCTTTCCTCAATCGAATTATTGAAATCCTGAAATTCAATATTCGATTTAGTCAACGTCAAAGGAGTACTATCAGCCTCCTCAATGGGGTCTAACACTTTCTCCTCCTCTTCCTATTACTTTCTTTTTGGACTAAAAAATATGTTGCTGGAGTGATTCACTAATTGTCTCCCACTCTATTAACGATCAAATGACTTGATTTGTTTCTTCAATTAAAAATGCTTGTCTGTAAGTACCTTACCGCTTTGAATCCTGATGTTCAGTGAAGGCGATTTCATCATTATGTTCGGAGTTTCAGGACCTTCTGATAATTGATTCTTTCTTCTGGGAGACTGTCTTCTCGGAGATTAGGTGGGAATAATGGATTGATTCTATTTCAACTGTACTCTTTTACTGAAATCAGGAGTATCAATGGTTCTCTTGATTTCAGGCAATTTGTGAACACTAGGACTGGCTCTTTATTTGGGAGTAGCCACTCGTTTTTTCAATTGAGGCAATTATTATACAGATCGTTTGGCTTTTGATGCTTGATCAATCACCTATTATTCCTTTTAGAGTGTTTCACTTAGAAAAGACTTGATTCTATCTCTGATTAATTACTCTCGTAAAATCTCATTGATAGCTGGTCGACGATGCTCTTTACCAGAGAGAAGTTTCCCTATTAAACTGTGCTAGAAGTGAATGCAATTGCATACCTTCTTAATTTGCTTGAATAACACTCCAAAGTGGGAGTTATTTCACATCTAACTACTTTCAAAGCAAGTTAGGCGATGTTATCACCTTCAAATGGCGGTCGTTTATTGCACATTTCATAAAGAACTACTCCCAAACACCAGATGTCTTATTTAAATCCATAGGGTTGATTCTCAAACATCTCAGGAGCCATGTAATATGGTGTACCGATAACTGATTTTGCACAAGGAGATGTGGTTGATAAAATCTTAGCAATGCCGAAATCTCCCAACTTCACCATTCCTTCTTTTGTTAAAAACACATTTGATGCCTTTATGTCTCTGTGAAGGATCTTTCGATCATGACAATACTTGACAGCCAAACTCAATTGAGTGAACCAATCAAGTACTTGAGATTCTGACAAAGAACCTTGTGTTTGTTTTATCTTCTAAGCCAAATCACCACCATCAGCATAATCCATAACAATACACAATTTACCCTTCTTGGTTTTGTATACCTCCCTAAAATTAATGATATTGGGATGTTTCAATGTGGACATTATTTTAGCCTCTCTATATGCTTACTATAATAATTAATATACTCTTACTGCAATCTCATCCTGCTTCATGAAAGACACATCTATTTATTTAATTACACATAGCTGACCGTCTCTAATACTCTCAGCCACATATGCTTTTCCATAAGCTCCCGATCCAAGGAGCTTTATACGCTTATAAACCTCTGACTCTTAGACTTACATAATTTAAAAATCAATTCTAATAATTTAATACAATAAAGTAATTAATAAATAATAGTAGTGATAATTCACATGAAGTTGTCACTGGTGTCTCTCTGAAATTGGTTTACTAATTTTAACTGTTAATATTTTATTATTTTTCAATTATGTCTCTTTTTAATTTTATAACATCCACTTACTATTATTAGTATTACTAAATAAAAACTATTATAATTTAATAATACAAGTAATGAACGATCTGCAAGATGACAATCCATAATACTAATTTGACGAACAACACGACTCAACTCAATAAATAGAAGAACCTACAGCTTCCTAGGCGATTCCAGTCAATCAATAAAATATCTCATTAGATAACTCTGTTCCAGCAAGAACAATTAGTGAAGCCTCAAGTGAAGAGAGAAAACAATTCCTAATACAAACTCTGAAAATCTTGGCTGTACAACAAATATTCTAATTGTCACTGGCCTTGGGTTTTGCATTTGTAGAAGAGTGGGGATTCTGTAGTAATTTCTTCCTATTCCTTTTCATTTCGTAGAGTTTAGATTTGTATATAGCCACATTTAAGGCAAGGGGAATAAAGAAATAGGTAATAAACTGCATAAATTATAGGAAAACGTAATGAAATTGTAATGGATAGGCTGGATGATATGCTATTCATTTGCAACAACTTTATTTTCTACTTTAATGAACGTGTTGTTCTTCGGGTGGTATTTTTATTTACTATTCCTACTAACAACATTCTTATTTCCCATAATAACCTTGGGGATGGTTATTCACATTTCATCAGGACGTGTATGCATAAATACAAAATGTATATAAGAGAGTTTAGTATTTTATAGAATATTCGCTGATATACTGTGTTTTGATCTTCTTCTTGGATCTCTGTATTTCAGTATTTAATGAGGGATATGTTCCTTTTGGATTTCTGCTTGCAGAGGGACTAGTTTATTTATATGGATTGTATTTAACATTCATAAATGTTCAAATTTAGTATGTAAGAATTAATTTGAATTTAAGCCAGTCAATGACTTATCACTTAACTTTCAATAGGAAGAAACCAAGTTCAATTAAATGATGAACCTGCTTGATAGAGGAACCTAAAGATTATCAGTGGGAGTGATTCCAAATGAAGCTTAGGAGATAACAATGGAGGACATCAAGAAATAGAGTATTGGTTAAAGATTGCTAAAGTTGGCCATTCTGTAATCATTCTGTTTAACTTTCTACATCCTCCCAATATTGTATTTGGTCTTAGTGATTTGGTTCATAGTGATAGCTTACAAGACTGACACAAAGTTTGTATAGATTGGGAAGAAGTACGAAGTTAAATTGAATGAACAATTTGTTGCTCCAATATTAATCAACTTGGATATTTTGGGAGGATTCAAATATGCAACGGAGTGAATATGTATAAAAATATCAAAAGTCACTGCTATTCATACAAATTTAATTATAATGCAGAATTATGTTTATGACATAGATTCGATCAGGGGACTCAATCTCTCCTTAAAGGTGCCATTGAGTCTCTTCGCATACATGGTGGATGAGATTTACAAATTCACACTCTCCTACTAAAGTGCCTTTTCACTTTAATCAATGCTCCAGATATTTTAACGAGAGTCTGTGGCATTGGAGATTCCAGAAGCTGAGTTTTGTATCAATAGTTATGTTTACTTAATTCGATTTGTGCAAAAGAACAGCATCTCGGCAGATCATTTAAGTAAATGGATGAAGGAGAATACACTTGTTTAGGATGATCATAGGGAATACCTAGTGAAAGTCTTGCAAGGGTTTGATCCAGAGGCAGTCAAGAAAGTGTTGAGTCTAGGCAAGTTGAAAGAGTTGAAATGGACAGTCAATCAATACAATGGAGATGTCAAATACCCTAATTTGAAGAAGCTGTATATTTTATTAGAATTCCATATCCAAGATGAGAAGGGTAATCTGCAAAAACAAATTATTAATTTAACCATCTAAGAATTCAAAATGCTTTAGATGGAATTCAAGGAAATTGGTGATATTTTGAGAAGCTTTATGTGATATTTTTACACTAATTATGGAAGTATAATATATTTGTCCATTCATAAATATATAGTTATTATATAAACCTTCAAATTATGATATAGATCATTTCTCATTTTTTGTTTCATAAAACTTTATGTATTGACTGACCATCTCATTTACTTGCTAACCCAATTCCTATTGCATCTACATTTTCAATCTCCTTCTATAACACATAAACAAGAACAAACCAAAAAGTATACAACTCACTACTGCGAATGCAATCATAGCCCAATTGATTTCACTTCCACTATTTGGAGAATCATCTTCTGATTATTACAAAGCCGAACAAACTGATTAATCCAACATGTCTAAATCATATCATTATAATCATACTGCTGCATATGTCCTCAGTAACACTCTCAGCCTCCAAATTACCATGATAAGGCTTACCATTCACTAAAACTCCTGGGAAATATACTATTCCACTTAATGATTTGTTTCCAACCCACTAATCCATTATTGTGTTTTCTTTCAATTCCCTTGCCTTTTTTGAGTCCTTTTCATACGAATTCTCCACACAATCCTTTACTGTCTTCTATTGGGAAATCTAATTCTCACTCGAACAAGCAGCGTAATTTTGAACCTAAAAACAATTCTTATCGAAATAATCCTAAATTTTCTTAGACTTTCTATTACCATATACTCAAACCATTGGGTTTCATTGTTAAACCAAATACAATGCTGTCTCAATTGCTCCTCTATTATCAATCTGCCTTAACCTTCTCCCCTTGATTGCATGCAATATCTTCCACCTCCCATACATTGATCATTTGGCTATGTGAAATTCAATCTTTTATCTCTCTTGTTCACTTCTACTTCGTAACTTATGGAAAACTTCACCTTTTTCTCCAATATTTTATAGTATTACTGAAATTCCCTTATAAATTTAAAGCCTGCCTTCTCATTAAGGGTAATGAACAAAATTACTTCAGGCTGTAATATATGTTTAAGTTGCATACTTTCTCGACTTTCTTTGAATCATTGAATGATATTATTGCATATTGTCGTGGATCCTATGAACTCACTATTTCCTTCAATATTTATTCGCCATCCGATTTGCTAATCTCAATTGTTGGGATATGCACCTTGAAACCCATCCCGTCATTGTTCAACTCCATTGCATTGGTCAAACTCACCTTGTTACTTATAATTACCAACAACTGAGCTCCCAATTCCTGTGCCACATATGCCTAATATTAAGATATAGAATATACTTTTGTGGTCGCTGAACAATTCCCAATACGGGCCACAATCCAAACATTACCCTAATCTGATAACTGCTGGACATTCGATTTGTTGCATAGATCTAATTAGTTATCTTCGATTTCTTTGGGTGCTATCAGAAATCCACCCAAAGTGCGTCCATATGGAATATGTCCAAAATTTGCTAACGAGTAATTCAAATTCGTCACTTGCCCATCAATAAAGATTTGCAATTTTGCGCTAACCAAATATGACAAGATAGAAAATATCAGCATCTATTTGTTTAAAATTTATATAATTGTATTCAGAATTATCAACAAAATTATAACTAAAACACCAATTCTGACGTAATCTTTTCTTCATTATTACGCTATATACTAAAATAATCATACAATCACACAAATAAGTTATCATTAGTCATTCCAAGTACCTTTAGATATGTGTCTCCCAAATAGATTGGTTCTTTTTTGTCAGTTTTCTTGTCATTCTCCTAATCACATGCAGCTAATTTTCGTGTTTATCTAAATTGAATTCTGGAATATCAGAAATTAGAATAAATATGCATGTAAGAAAGATTTTATTTAATTATATTAATTGTGAGAATTTAGTATTAAAATTATTATATAATTCTAAATATTAGTAAACAAATTAAATTTCCATTTATTAAATAAGTTAAATATAGTAATGAACATTAATTATTTATAGCAAATATGTTTAAGACTCAGTATGTTCATGTTTTAATACTTGAAGTGTTCTTATGATAATAAATAAAAACCAATTTTATCTTTATAAGGGATTTTTTATAGAATTGAGAATAATCCATTTCTCAGTTATCCTAATTGAGGCCACAAAATGCTATTTTTGTTTCCATTAACCTTTAATAATTATCCTAATTATTATAATATCTTGAATAATTCCAATTTAAATATATAAAACTGAAAACTATTGTTCTTTTCAAGCTTATATTAAGATTTATAACTTTACAACACCTATCCGAGGATATTATAATATTATCTTTAGCAAAGTATCCTTTGGTATAAAATCATTAAGTAAAGAATAAAGCTTGAGGATCTGATTTTTTTTTTAAATATACTTCTATTTTTACTTTGGGGTATTGTTATTATTGCTTCAATTGTCTATTTTACAAATTTTTTGTTTTATAAATTCCTTATTATTATAATTACATTCTATTTTTATAATTCATTTCTTAAAATCCGAAAAATTCATTCCAAATTTGAAATATAAATAAGAGGAATAATTTCATACATACTATTAAATAAAGCAATATCCTATCTAAGCTTCACTATTAAATGTAAAATTTGAATAGATCTAAAATATAATTTTGAATTAAGAGCATTTAGAAATTATTATAATATATTAAACGAAATAAACCATAAGCCATCAAATTTCTATAAAGATCTGAAGCATTATAATTTTGGATGATATATATTGAATAGAATTAAACACTAAGTCGATTATAAATAATAATATAATTGAGTTTTTAATAATAATAATAATTTATTAAAAATAGAATCATTGTATGTCTCCTGATATTTCTAGTAATGAATGTTAATGATGCATCTTATAGACTTTAGAAGCTTTTAATTAAAATAATATTTTACTTTCTTATTATTTCTAGAATGCCTTTAGGAATGATTGAGGTGATTAAGGTAACAATTTTCTATCAATTTTGGTATTTAAATTGGAGGTAGATGAAGTTGGTTAATTTTCTTTCTATCTAGCATAGTTATTCTAAGGAGGAACATCTTCATATTTCTATTCCCTTGAAGTAGAAGCACCAATGGCAATTTATTATGTTGACTACTTCCAAAATGGTTTAGGCATAACTGATAGAGATTCTCTTCCATAATCTCTAGAAGATTGAAGTCCTTCATTCTTAGGTGAGCCCACTAAATTTATATATGTATCTCTTACTTTATGACATGCTTCTGCTAGGTTGTTCAACCTAATCTATGGTGTCTAATTCTAAGAATTTACGATAAGCTGTTGAATTTCTGACTGGGTCTAGTTTAGCTAAATCTCTGATATATGATTGTAAGGCTCTTCTTCTGTCTTCAATGACTGTAGGTCGTTTAGCATTAAATACACTGCCAATATCAGCTGTATTGATGATGGCTGAGCTTGATTCTGGCATTTTCAAATTGGGATATTATTGAATGATGGCTTAATGTAATTCACAAAAGTTTTTATATCTTCTGGAAATAGTCCATTTCTTTAAATTATATTACACTCTTATCATGTATTCAGTGTAAGGTTTGTTATCAGGAGTCTCTCTAACCATTGTTTGATTGATTGATATTTATAATTAACTTAAATCAATTGGAGGTGGTAGAGGATGACTAAGAGATTGATTGTGAGCTTAGATATTTGATTAGTTTGTTTATTATTGTTATTATTATTATTATTATTATTATTATTGTTATTAAGTTTAAACCATTGGATTACAAGGATTATTATCAATACAATTTGATAAATGTTAACTAAATCCATTGCTTTAATATTGTCTATTACAATTTAAGCAAACAATACTGGAACTATTTTTGAAGATCTTTTTGAATTTTTTAAGTTTAGTGACTTTTTCTTCTAATTACTTGCATCTCATTTCCATTTTATCCATGGCAGCAGAGAGATTTCTGTTGGTTTCTAAAAGTTCTAGAGCTGACTCCTAATAATCATTACTTGGATTATTTTAAGCTTAAAATTAGATTGTAATACTTACATTATAAGGCAATTAATAGGGCATCATGCAATCTTTTGTTTTCATCTAACTAGCTCTTCAAGAATGTCACTTGATTTTCTAAATATGATTTTTCGACCATCCATTCACTTTATTATCTAGCTGTTTATTTCTTTGAATCGATATCATTATTTAATTCTTGTATTTTTTTTTCGAATTCTAGTTGCAACTTTTGAATCTCTTAAGCCCTTCCATAATCTAAAGAATGGCACTTTTATTATAACTATTCATTGGCAGCCTTTTATGTGATCAATTCTTATCTGAGTTTCTTGTTTTCATTGTCCAATTGTGAAGATCTATCATTCAAACTTTGTATTTCTTTTTACAAGAAGGCATTTTCTTGAGTAACTAAGGCTAATTATTTATCATGTTATTGAATTTGATGTTGACTCTGTTATTGAACTTAATGTGTCTATTGTTAAATTTATTAGAATTGTGTTTTAAGCTGCAACTCACTTTTAGATAGTAATTCATTTTCCTTACTTAACTTCTCCAATTTGCTATGAGCTTGCAATTCCAATTAATGCTTCTCATCTTATAATGCCTTCACTTCTTTCTCCAAATTCTATACTTTATACTGTAATTGTTTATTCTCTTAATTAGTTTATTAGGAAGCCTTTCTGGTGAGTTTCTCAGCTGCTTATTGATAAATTTATAAACTCATTTCATCAAATAACTAAGAAACCTATTAATTTCTGCCGACCTCTTTTTAAAATTGATCTCTAATTTTAAACATTTCTGATTGTAATTCATAATAATTAGAAAATTCGTCATTTTTTAATTTCTCCAATATATTTTCAATATGAGGTTATAAGACTTTGGATTGATGATTCTAAATAATGATTTCAAATATATATACCTTGAGATTTCTTTTATTACTTTGTTTGAGTTCTTTGAATTTATCTTCAAATTGTTCTGCTAACTTTTCTGTAAATTGTTTGAGATCATCCTCGGATCCTATGGCTTTCAATCTGAATTACTTTCTAACCTAATCCAGCAATTGCTATTTGACAGCAGGCAAATCTTAGATCACCTGATTCTTCAGCTTTTCAATAGATTATTCAGCCATGTTTATGCATTCTCTGAGTGCTCTCTCTCCTTCAGCCTTGCATACGTAACCCCATGCAGATTCCACATTTGGCACTTTACCGCCATTGATCAAATCAACATAGGCCTTTGCCAATTGCAATAACTAAATTCCATTAACCATGCTTCCTTAAACAGACTTAGGTCGAACTCGTTTGAAAATCTTAGATCTGGCCTCTTTCAATTGCGACACAAATTCCCCCCTGAAGCTACTTTCATGGAGGGCGTCCAATTTTTGGAGATCTTCTTCTTTCTCAACTGGTCTGACCATCGTCATACAATCTCGTTCTCTAAAGAAGTGTTTGATCATCCTCCTTATTCTATTCTTTTATTCCACAGAATCAGACAATCCCTTGAGCAATTCCAAGCTGTTTTCCAGATATTGTTTAGGATTGATGGGGTTGCCTTGTTGGTCGACCATTTGAAGTGCGAAATCTCTGACAATCCACAAGAATTGAGGGAAGGTATTTTCGTTGTTTTATTAAATGTCCTATAATTGTTATGAATTTATAATTACCTTCGCAAGATTGACTATCAAATTCAAAGTGTTGAGGGCATTTTCGTCAATGTTACCAACAGAATTGTAAATGAAGTAACTACTCAAGAGGAGACTGAACAGGAATATCCTGGTATCGTGATTGACATTCTCATCCATGCCTCCGAATCCTTCAGTATCGATGATAATGGCCTTCATATCTGGGAATTCAGCATTTTAGGCTGTGATAGTTTGACTCCAGATCCACAAACCCTTGGTGCAAGGATTTATGGTGGGACCGACTGAGAAACCTCCTGCTTGTTGATTCAGAAGGACTCGATTGACGAAGAAACTTTTGCCGGTTCTATATTTGCCTACAATGGAGACAACTCCCAGTTTTTCTGATCCAAGGGAGGTTAGGAATTATTCAGCTTGAGGATCCACTTGAAATTGATTGTTGATGTATTTTATGAAAGGAATGGCTTTGGGTGCATTCATTTTTTGAATTTTAATTTAACGATTTATTTAACATAAAACCAAAAAGATCTAAAATTGGTGGTTAAACCAATGGAAGTTGGGATACAAAATAACATAGTGAGTAGATATTTGAGAATAAAATGATGTTTTAAAATGCTGGTGTTTTATTTCTGAGTAAAAATCGATTAATCATCAATCAATCAATTATCATTCCTATCAATGGACGTTCAAATTGGGTTCTCACATTGGTGTTCAAGAGTCCACAAAACAGAGGCAAATTGATCTTATAGATATCTTCCAAATGTGCAGAGTCGTCATCCATTATCACAGATTGCTCAATTGAGAATTGTGAATTCAATGCGAAATCTATGTACAGGAAATTCTATTTTTGGTGGATGGGAATGATTTTCTAAAACTATTCAATCCACACCAATTAGTGATTGCTTAGGTATTTGGTCACAAAGGCCTTGTAGAATAATAAATGTATAGGTACTTGTGAAACCTGACTGACCACGCTGAGTTGATCATGTTGAATTTGTTGAATCAGATTTTGATTGCTCAACTCTATAAAATACAGGAAATAGAGGGGATCTTGGGTAGCAATGAAGAAGATCTTTTAATTCAATTGATAATTTTCAGATTGAAATATCTATTGCAATCCATTGTAATTAGGTATTTCTAGGTACTTTTTATCTTTATAATTCACTTGTCTCTGCCTTTTGATCTTCAATTGCGTAATCATATGAAGCAAGTCGAACTACATATGTGTCAATTTGTATACCTTCTAATATCTGCTCTCAAAGGCAGGCAAATTGATTGAGAATTTGATTTGCGATCTAAGTTCTTCAGGAGTTTGGATACTCAGGAATTCTGAATTCGGCAGTTTGCCTTGGATGGATTGCAATTTCTTTTGGAGGAAAGAGTTGGAATCAGGGACTTGTCCATGCACATGACATTAGAAGCAATCCTCAAAGAATTACTACACATTGGAGGAGTGAAGATATTCTAATTGATTTTCGATTTGATTTCTCACTTCACTCTACTGAGTGGCATAATAAGATCTGAATTAAATGGAGATTTGGTTGTGTGTTTTGTTGGGACTACAAAATGATATGGAATATGATACAATTCTGTAAGGGATCGCTTAAGATAATAGATGGTCCTTCTGACTTGGGTTTTGGCATCATTATCAACTAGTCTCCAACGGAACTTAGCCTTTTTGATTGCATTCATGATTGATGTATTCGCAATCAACTCCCCATGCTCTTGGTAGTGATTCTATATGAATGTCTACATGTATATCTTACCTAACAGATTTGGATTTCACTGGCTGAGGAATCAATGGTGAAAATGTATTCGATCAATTTGGTGAGCAGTGGAGACAAATTGTTTAGATTGTTAATCATGATTGATTCAATGACCCATCTTTTCTCAAAGATATGATTCTCGTCAACATAGATAATAGCATGGCCAATGTTAAGATTAATCACTGAACATTCAAGTGAATAAGTTAATTTGTAGATCAAAATGGCAGGATCAGAACAAAAAGATTTCTTGATATCCTAATCTGTGTTCCTAATCAATTCCTTAATGAATGACTCAGTTTCCTTCGGCTATAATTGGACTGGAGCTGGAAAAGAAGCGTTGTTATTGATTGACTTCTCAGTTGCTTTGATGACATTATCCTTGTCTATCAGAATGGAGAATAAGGGTTTATTTATTTATTCCAAATCACTCTGTACAATCCCGAAAAGAAATGGAGGCTAGATGACTTTATCTGCATCATTAAACTATTTGTTGGTGTGCAATGATGGATTCCTGGGATATGTCACTGACAAATAGGTATCATTTTGAAAGTAGGCATTAATGTTGGTGTCACTTAATTTCAGTTACCTCCCACTGCATTTGAATTGAGGCAGCCAGACATTTTAATGGCATTCCTGTTACTTATCAAATTTCTCAAAGGTTTGGTTGATAAAGGATTGAATGTTGGATTTAAATATCTGATTAGATTGCACTTCCATGATGAATCTATTGTTTGAGTGACAATTGAATACATTTTGATAAATGGGTCAATGGTGGAGATCAGATAAATCACACTGTTTGAGATTTCCGAGGAATTTAACTACAGAATGGAGGGTTCCTATTTATCCATGGTAGGATGCTATGATAATTTATGCGTCTAAAAATTACAGCAGGAAGTCGAAGGTACGGCTAAATGTTGTTTCGGTAGAACTCACTACTGAAGTATTTGAAATTGAGTTTCACATTGAATTATTGGAAATAGACTGGAGTGGTAACAGGAGAACTGAAATCAATTTGATATTTGTTTTTGACATCTTCCGGTTTCTAAATTAACATGTACTCTTAACCATACAATTTAGATTTCTAATATTGTAATTTTAATGCTTACACTCAAATATGGAGCCAAAACCAAGATGTTGTTTTCAAATTTGATAACTTAATTCTTTCCAAGATTTGCACAATATTAGGCAATAAGCAATTCCTCGTTTGTTATCAGAGTTGAATCAGTTTCAGTTGCATAAATTCTGAGCATTCTCAAAGTCAGAGGAGTATAATATTGTCTATTATTATGTTGTTAAGCATTCTATATTTTTTATTCATAAATAACCACATTAAATTGATTATATGTAATGTTCTTTGAGAATGCGAATTTCAGATCAATCAACACTCTTTTGATAGATTAATCATTACTGCAGCAAATAGCCAATGACGTAAAAGAGTCTCCTTACATAATCAACATTTTGATAAAATGTTGAATCACAAGATTCAATTTCTATTGCCATTACACTTCCTTTTACAAATATATTTAATGCAAAATCCACCTCCTTCCATTGAACTCCTAATCAATTGAACATATTATTAGTCCATTTTAATTGATTCTCACAATGGCAGCCTCCTGCCAATACATCAACAAGTCTTTGATGTGATTAATTGGGTATTTAAAACTGTCATTCAATTCTTATACATTTTGTGCTGACCAATGCTCGAGTATTGCCTCCAAATCCTTATACGGATACGAAACCAAATTAAATTGGAAGTCCTCTGCAGTGTATATCACTTTGCTTGCGTAATTCCCCAAGTTGACATTCTTTTTACCTGAAAATCCTGGAGAACCCGCATGATTCATGTCTGAATTTTAGGAGGAGGAATTTACAATATTCACAGGCTTATAATCTTTTATTTGCCTATTGAAATATTCCTGGAGATCTATCATCTTTTCTATGTATTTCTTGTCCATCTTGTGTTTCATCAAATGCTCGTACTTTTATTCGTCGTCTTATTCTGCTTGTTTCACTACACTCAAATAGAAGATGTCCTCATCATTGAATTGGAAATATTGTCTCATCTTTGGATGGTGATTTTGTATGAACTTATGATCTTCCTTTATTTAATGCAGATAATTCCTGTCCTTGATCCTCCAAATGTAGTTGTACTCGAACCTAGAGTTCAGAGAATTCATCCATTTCCTATGGAATTCAATTAGATTCAAAGTGAGTTTGCGAAGATCATAAATAAATTTTGAAATTGTTTTCAAGAAATCTGAAATATTCCCTTACTTAGCTCTGGATATTTCTTTGAGACATCTATCCCTCCCTATGGTCAGCTGATGCAAAGTTCTGACCACACTTTTATTGCTTGATATGCTATCAATTTCAATTCTCATCAATTCATCAGCCTATTGCTAATGTTTCAATATCACATTATAGTAGTACTTCTAATGACATTCTGGTATCTCATGTTCCTTCCACACCTACACCATTGAATTAAATCTAGAAATATTTGAATTAATTGGCTTGACTACCTAATCAAAATTAACATACTTACTTTCCAACCTCTCTAATCGCCGATCATCAGCACCATTTTCAATTCTTGAACTCTAACCACCTTAATTATTCTACATTAATAATTTATATTATTTATATATTTTTAATTTCTTTCACATATTATATTATAATATAATATAATATACATAACTCTCTTCCTTCCATTCTCAATTCTTGAATATTGTAATCATTGCCATTTTGATATTATATACTATTATTTTAATTTTGTTATATGAAACATTGTTCAGGTCACAAGGGGACCAGAAATTATGCATTCCTATGAAATATCCACCCTATTTTATCACTATCAAAAGCCATTACCATTTAAAGAGCCTATCGAAGTATTCCTTTGAAAAGTATCTTATACCTAGAAAGGATAAATACAAAGAAACAACTATAGAGCTAAATCACAATGGATAGTTAACTCATTTAGGTTACTCCCAATTTAAGAAATATTGCAAATGATTATTATGAGTGTAAACAGAAAGGTAAAGGAGTTGAAAGATATACAGATGAGATAAAATTGAAAAGGAAATACGATTGATGGGAAGTAAACAGAGTCAGTATAATCCCAATTTTTAAATTAATAAAGGTTAGTTAATATTGTAGATTAGTTAAGTGGGACAAATTGTACAAAATAATTCTATTAAAGGAGTGTTTAAAATCGATGATGATAGGAAAAAAGGGAGGAACTTAGAAAATAATAGAGACTTATGTATATTAAGATGATTTTATGTAAGATTAAATATTAATATATAGAGATAATAATCAATTTATTAAAATACTACTTATATGTTTTGATTGATGTAATAAAATACCAATAAATATATCATATCTGATGTATTTATATGGTCTTTAGAATAATTATATTAAGATAAGTTCAAATTGGTACCAAGTAGAGAGTATGTGAATAGTGTTTTTTATTCAAAAGAAGAGGAATAGAGTGAGAGAGTGGTGATAGTTAAATGAAAGTTGATTTATTTAGCTGGGTCAGTATTAAATAGCATGAGTGTTTTTGTTACTTAATTAATATATATTTAGAATTTTGCTGTTATATTTATGTGGCAAAATGCAAATTCTTTGCTGTCAAATATAACAAATAGTTAAGAAAACACTAGAGGTTTTGATTGTTTGGAGAAGAAACAAGCAGTGGAGGAGGTTTTGGAAGAAGAAACGCGGAATAATTATAGTGAGGAGGAAGATATGAATAAGGAGTAGTCAAAAGAATTTGATCCTCGCGAATGGAGTTTAAGTAGGTTTGAAATGGGTCGTTATTTGGGTAATGGTAAATTTGGACATGTATATTTGGCGAGGTATTCACTTTAGTTTATATCCAATTAGGGAGCGTGAGAATAAATTCATATTGGCTCTGAAGGTAATCAGCAAGAGACAACTAAATTTGTGTCAATTAACAGGTTCATTGACCAGAGAAGTGGAAATTCTCAGTCATTTGAGACATCCAAATATAATTGGATTTTATGGTTTTTTTTAGACTGAGAAGAGAGTGTATTTGATGTTGGAATGGGCTCCCTTGGGGGATCTATATGGATTGATGAAGAAACAGACCAACAGAAGATTTAGTGAAGAAATGGCATCGACAATCATTAAGTAAATCACAATGGCAATTGGATACATGCATTCGATGAATGTGATCCATAGAGATTTGAAACCAGAGAACATCCTTTGTTTTCATAATGACATCTTCAAGATCTCTGATTTCGGATGGAGTGTACACACCCCTTCAAATAGAAGGAGAACGTTATGTGGTACTCTAGATTATTTATGTCCTGAGATGATCAATTATTAAACTCATGACAATAGAGTGGATGTGTGGACTCTTGGTGTGTTGGCTTATGAATTGGTTGTAGGTATCATCTCTTTAATCATCTTTTAGGCAGACCTCCCTTTGAGTCTCGCAACGAGTAAGATACAAAAAAGAGGATTTTGAATTTGATATTCCAATTTCCCAATTGGTGCAGCAAAGACTTTCAGAATTTTGTGAAAGGAATTCTCTAGCATGATTGCAACAAGAGACCTTCAATCACTCAAATATTGAATCATCCTTGGATCACAAAATGACTCTAATTTATATATTAATTATTTATTCATTAGTATATATCAATCTAATGGTACTATTCTGCAATATTATGCGTAGATCAGATTCATCTTACTTTAGAATAGATAGGGCAAAACCAGATTATCAAAGTGGTATGTCTATTACGATGATGCTGAAAAAATCAAATTACAAAACGAGGTCCATCGATTGATTGTCTGCAGAGACACCAAACACACCAATTTCCTTGAAGTACACTACTCCATTCATTGCCATAGTTCAGGAATTACAAAATCATATACAAACGTTATGCAGGCTTGTTTTTTGCTTTGTGCGTTGATGTCTCAGACAATGAACTCACAATGCTTGAATTAATACACCTTTATGTAGAAGTCCTTGATAAATACTTTGGAAATGTCTGCGAATTGGATATCGTCTTCAATTTTAACAAAGTAACAGCAATCTTTATTTCAGGCATATTCAATTTTCGATGAGATGATTATTGGTGGAGAAATTATTGAAACCTCCAAGTAAGTCATAATTACTGCTGTCAAGAATATTGAATTATTAGATTGATACATTTTTAAGCCATTTATTCTTTTTTTCATCCTCACAGAAGAAGATCAATTACACTTATTAGTGTAGATTAAAATTACAGAAATTTTGCATTTTTTATTCTGAACTCTTGTTCCACTTTTGAATTACATTTTTACGAAGTATTTCTTTAAGCTACTCTATGAATGTTATAATAGTAGTAGATTTCTATTAGAATATTTGATATTTAAGTATTCAACAAATTAAACTTATTTAATTAGAGAGAGGACATAACAAATCATATATATATCTTTTATAAATCACATATTAACATCAGAGATATATCTAATTAATTTCTTATTTTAATTATTTGTTTAAAATTGGTATTAATTATTTTTTTTCCTTTTTAATTATAAAAAAATTTTAAATATATAGTAATTGGTCAATCTTAAGCTTATGTAAGCAATCTTACCCTATAAATTCAGTATTATCATGATTATACCATGAATCCATGATAACTAGTTTTACTCATCCTCTTACTCAATTCAATCTGTATTTAGAAAATAAATAACCTAATGTTGAAAAACCTTAACTGAAATAAAATTTTCAATTTTAATCAAAATAATAAAAAATGATAACCAATTTCATAAAAGTGTAAATTAAAGTTTTTTTGTGGATATTTAATCAGCCTTTAGATTTAAGTAAACTTTGAAGTGAGAGCTCATTATAGCATTAGAAACAAAAAAAGATGTTATAATTTCCATATAAATACATTCTAATTTTATAAGCTACAAATTCAACTTGAATTTTAAGCAAAAATACCGATGGAATTTCAACTATCATTGATTTATTTAATTTATAGAAAATGAATCATTTCTAGTTTATGTATTTTTACTTAAATTATTGATTCTGATATCAATCTAATGAAGGAGAAATGCCAATATTAAAAAAATTAAACTAATTATAAGCTATTAAATTATTAATAAATTCGATATCTATTGTAGCTAATGAAGTGTATTTGCATAAGCATGTACTTGAAAATATTGTTGCTAGTAAGAGTCACTTTATGTACATCAGTAAAAACTTTAGTTATTTTAGACAACCACTTGGATTTATCCTGATGAGAATATCCATTTAAATTATAGGGCGTATTAAATTGATGTTAACTAAGAGAATTTTGATGAAAAGAATATTTAGAACTTTAATCTTGAAATACTAAAAGAGATAACATTAGATGATTAGTAGTCTATAGTATTAAGTGGGGATGAAAGAATATTTAAGTTTACTTAGGGGGAGATTACAGATGTGATGTTATTAAGGAATAATAGCATTGACTGCTTATATCAAGTTAAAAATTTATTGTATAATGATGAAATAATTATGCAAAAAAAAGAATGTCAAATATTGTTAAGTCGCCCTTAATGCTATTAATTACACTAATTGGAAACATCTATTTTCATAGTTTAATGTCAATACAATGAAAATAATGTTATTATTTAAATTGTTAATTAATAGTAAATATTTGATGAAATTATGATGCCAATTCTACCAGTTTGTAAGTCAGATTCAGTATTTTAATAATAAACCTTAATCATATTTAATAAATAATGTTAAACAACTTAATTTTATTCAGTTTAAATACTAAATTTATCATTTCAGAATATTTAGTTACTTGATTTGATGGATTTACAAGGATTTACTGAAAATAGTGCAAACCTTATTGATATTAGATTTAACGTCCAAGGCAATTTATATATAGTGTATACCAATCAAATACTTTACCTTCTTCTCGAAAAAAGGGAAATATCAATTTTTAATTAACAAAATGGATTCGAAATTAAGAGATTTTTTTAACACTCCAATTTAAGCATAAATTTAATTGCTAAAGCAAAGACAGAAACATAATAACTCTATTTAAATGACATTTTATTAGATTTGAGTAACTAGGACTTTTTGGATATATTTTTTATAAAACAAAGTCTTATTTTATATCACTTTAAAAATAAGATAATTGCAAAAGTTAATTCCTTGTCCTCTAATGTCATATCCTTAAATTCAAATAGCTTAATTTAAATTGACTAATTGCCTTATTTGATTGCTATCTCAAACAAATAGTTAAAATTGATTAAATTAATCCTACCAAAATCTGTTGTTACTTATAACAGCTCTGATACCGTGTACCTTGTATATGCAACATTGCTATATACTCCTAATAAATAGATTGATCTTAAACTAGGTGATCCAAAAAATCCAATTCAACTTTTTGATTAAACAAAATTATATCAACTATTCACTAATACCAACTATCATTTATGTCTATCATACTAGATGTTTAAAAGAACTCTCCCTCTCAAGTTAACTTAGATAGTAGAAAATGGACAATAATCTACAATTTTAGAGAAATAAAATGCTTAATTTCTATCCTATGTCGATCAAATCTTATCAGCTGGTAAGGTTATTTTTTTGCATAAACTTAACGATGATTAAATACTTATTGTACAGAATATAGAGGACAAATTCATCAAATTGATTTACTACTCAAATGGTAGAATATTAAAAAAACACTAATTTAAATTACTAGATAATGTAATATAAATATTGTTTCTTAGAGACTTCATGCATTTAACAATAGTATATGAATATTCAATCGAAATTTACAAAATAACTCTTCATTAAGTAGAAAAGAGTATAAAAGGTACTGATGTTAAGATAATATCAGCAATGTAATTAAAATACTTTGTGACTTTTCTATTTGAAGATTGTAGTACTATGTCGATTCAATTTTTTCAGAATTGGTTTATGTTAGGAAATATGTAGTATCAATTTGATTGTAAAACTTCTCTTCAATATTACAAGGAGGAATTATATATTGACATGCATTCTATACATTTCAAATATAAATTTTAATATAAATAGATTATAACACTAAAAGAATCAATTTATGAAGTTAGAAATGTACTTCATAATTATATTCTGATGTTTACTTATCATGATAATGAATACCAACTCAAATTATATTTAATCAAATAGGAAGAATTTCTTTATCTATACACACTCCCTACATATAATTTTCGAATTTTATACCCATTTTAATATCATATTCTGAATTTCATTCTAATGATAAAAGCATAAAGTTCTGATTAAAATTTTGTAATATTGATATATGATTTAAGATACACAGCTATAGAATCCTTGGTGAAAATTACAGAAATTGATAGAGAGGAAAAACTAGCTTTTAATTTTGTCAATGATACTGAATATATTTACTAATATCAGGGATAATTGAAGATTCAAAATTTGGATTACCCATGTTTTATCTTAAACATGTCTCATGAAAGTCATGACTTCATCTAAGAAAAGACAACCAAAATTAGGACCTAATCTTGGATTAGCAATCAAAGTATCGATTTAGACTTTCATCTTATTAGATTCAACGAAAACTACAAATTATAATTGTTAAATGAGTAAAAAAGTCTTCTCCATAATAATATTGTTAATTTGAACAATATTTTTGGCAATATAGATGATACTTAGATTAATGGACCAGGAAATTATTAACTTCATCTACCATTAACTTTTACAAATAATTCAATAAATTGCTCTGTTTATCGACATGGTCTCTGTGTTAGTTCAGTATGTATTGGTCCCTGTAATTCTCCAGCATATATTTAAACAAATGTTTTTGATTTAAATACGTTTGCTTCCCTAGAATAAGAGTACATGGCATTCTCCTTAATTGATATTGGTTATGATCCAGATAATTGTAATCATGCCATCTATGGATAGGGGCACAACTTAATTAGGGTAAATGAGTACAATCTTTGCAATAACAATACAAAATTAAAGAAAAATTATAAAATTTAAACTGATAACATGGATTCATCCTTAGATTATTAAGATTTCAGATAAATAAATGATTTGCTGATATACAAATCTGGAAACAATATTCTATATTTTGCTTATTAATATTGTCCTCTTTAAGATAGGAAGTTGACAAGTACCCTCCAAAGTTAGTATCTTGATGCTATCAAACTCAATAATTCCAGCTATTTGTTTTTGAATATTGAGTTTAATTATTTTGAAACAAGAATTATAAATTTTACCAAAGAAAATGAGAAGGTTACCTATGATATACTTTATCATAAAATTTTTAATTGGGAAGACATGCTTGCTAATATTTAGACATAATTTCTTGTGATAAAACCTATCAAAACTAAAATCTATTGGGTGAATACAGTTAACAGTCATACTGAAGTTAAGTTTATTGTTATTATTAAATCTAATTTCGCCTTTTTAATCAAGTTTACATTTGATCTAAATGATTAAAATAATACTAAAGTGGAATAATAGGGGATATTAAGATATGAGTAGGGAGCTGTATTTGATAAGTTGATGTTCATTGATCACAATTACGCAGTTCTAAGTTTTCAATGCGATACAAAATTGTTTATTAACGTATTTGATATTAGCAATCTATCTGAGCATAAAAATATAGACAGTACGTAAAATTTACTATTAAATAATTATACAGCAATAGAAAGATACAATGAAACTCATTTTGTAATGATTGAGAAGATCACAAAAGATTTATAGAAGATCCATTTAATCACTCTTGGTAAATTAAGGGTTGAATGTTATGGAGAATGTTCTAAACCCGCTCACTTAAGGCTAAGTAATCAAGTATCAGAAGTTTTAATAGAAATTCAATTCAATAATGGTAAAGAAATAAAGTGTTTTATACAAATAATAATAATTATAATTACTTTAATTTGTATTTTGATCAAATTAATTACTAATTAAATGAAAACATAGAAATAAATTTGAATTAAACTTGAAATATTAAAATTGTTGTATTTATGATATTTAAAATGATTGATTTAAAATTCTTGTTAATAAGCCATAAAACACTTTATCATATCCAATAAGTATGAAATGAGTGCGAAAATGATAAATGAACTTGGACTAATAATTTCAATAAACAAGCAATTTTTATTCCTTCAATATAATAATATACTATGATTTTAAATTATCCATTAGCAAAAGTTTTATATATAAAATGTATATAAATTAACTGTGCTCTCATTAAAAAAATATAAAAATTATTTTATGGGGGGAGGATTAATAATGTCTTTAAAAGGACCAAATCATAATGATACGATATGGGAATGAATATATGAATTTTAAAATAATTAAAATAAAAAATTGTTCTGATATAATTAAATTATGGAAGGCTCAACAACAGGAGAGTATCATTAGGGGAACTATTCAAAATGGATCGATAAATTCCAATAATAGATTTAATTTTTATGGTTAACTTAAAATGAGGGAAAGAATCAGGCGAATTAACTAGATATTATGACACAGGAGTATATCAAATATAGTAGTGATAAAATTAAGGAGCAATTCGAGTTGATTGCGAAGCTCATGCAGTAAAGACAGTCCTTAGTCATTTAGACCCTGGATAAAAACATGGAATAGCAAAACCAACTATTGAGTTCTTAACAACACTGCACAGAAGTAACAATAAAGAAATACGAACAATTCATGGAGGACTTAAATCAATTCGTTAGACAATTCAAAAACAGAGAGGAATTGATGGAATTGAGAAGGGTTCATGACGATTATTATAAGGAAGTGAACGAATTCAAAACTGCCATTCTGAAAAGTCTGAAATTCTACTAGGGTAAAATAGATAAGAAGCCAAGGCAGAGGAAGGTCATTCGTAGTGCAATCAATAAGGTGCTTCAGACGAAGGGGATTGATAAGACAATATCTGAGATGTTAGTGAAATATGAATGCATGATAGAGAGACATGAAGTGGCAATAGACAAGAAGGACTTGAAATTGTTTAAACTTGATTAAGAGTTGGCTAAGTTGAAAAAGGAATAGGGCACAATTGAAGAGTAAAAGACTCAAGCCTAAATTCAGGCGGCAGGGGAGAAAAGTAATACTGAGAAGTGGAAGTCGAGTGAGCAACATCTCGTGGATATGTTGAAAAAGTAATAAGAACAAGTAAATGTATTGAATTTCAATTTGAATTCGTTTTGCTAGGACTTATATAGAAAGTTTACTCCGAAATTATTAAAATTGTATGAATATCAATTGGTGAATGTACATTAGAAACATTTTAGGAAAGAGATAGCTTAAAGTGTTCTGATTTCTTATGATGGAGAAATAGCATTGTCTACTGTAAGTCAGGAATAATTAATTTTATGGAAGGTGAATGAGGATAAAAATTAATGGAAGTTCTAAAGCTAATTAAAGCAGGTTGATCAAATTTTGTGTTTGTGTATTTCTGATGAGAAGTGTTCATTTTTTGCAGGATGTGAAAATGGAGAAATCGTGTATTGGTTGAGAGATGATCAAAAATGGAGACCAATTACATAGGCATAGAGACATTAGAGGGGAGTGAATTGTATTCAAGTTGATACAAAAAATAGACAAATGGTTTCTGTAAGTGATGATTGCACAGCCAAGCTTTGGGTTGAAAACGCAGATTAAATCAATTGGAAAGTAAAGTACACACTGTAGGGTCACTAGTCTGGAATTTAAGCAGTTCAATTTAATAGAAACTCTAATGCTGTTGTAACTGGTGGGTTCGATAAGATGATAGTGTTATGGAATTTTAGGAATTAAGAGTGGAGTCAAAATTAAATACTGAAGGGTCATAAGGGCAGTGTCACAACCTTGTGCTTTTGCAAATTGAAGGATGTTTTAGTTTCTGGTAGTTAGGATTGCTTTGTTAAAGTATGGGAAATGGAGTAAAATCAATTGTATAAAAAAGTATAAACTCTGAATGGTCACAAAGCTTCTATTACTTCGGTGATATTTAATTCGGATTCATCTATTTTAATTACTGGGAGTAAGGATTGCACTATCAAGTTTTGGAGACAAAACATGTCCAATAGATGGGTTATTCATAGGGAGTACCAGTAGAATTATATGATTAGTTAGATTTCGATAAGCTACAATAATTAATACATAATTGTGGGTGGTTATGGAGGGGAAACGATATTTTATAAATCTCAGGATTATTGGGAATGAGCTGTTAATATATTATTTATAATTTAATTTATATTTTTAACGGCATACAGATGAGTTCTGATGAAGAATAAGATAATTATAATGAGGATTAAATCATCAATTTGATTTCTGCCTTGCAACAGAAAAGTAAGAAATGATGATTATACTTATAGTAAAGACAAATCGAACCAATAATGGATTGATGAAAACTACAAGAACTAGTGAATCAGATCATTGGAATGATTTCAGAGAGACCTAAAAAGAGAAACCTTAGTTAAACAATTTCGGTAATTCCAATGAATTCAGTTTGTAAAGAGAATAATCAAAGCACTCAAGTATATCTGAGAATTTGAGTGACTTTATTGTTAGAACAGATAAACCTGCCAAAGAATCTCAATTGAAGAATTAATAAAATCAATCTTAGGATTCAAGTGAATTGGTACTTTATTTGATTTATTTATTTAGACTGAATTGAAATAGAAGATGGACTATTTACTAAATCAAAGGGAGAAGGATTAGGAGATGTTGGAGTAGATTAATGCGGGGTTGATGTTTCTGATTAGTCAAATTCCAAAGCCAAAACAAACAAGTTCAATAGGAGTTCAGACTGTTAATTAAAGGGAGAACTCTTAGAATCAGTCTACTCCGAATGTTAAGAAGACTGCCCAATAGACGGTGCAATAGATGTTCTAAGAGCCAGACAGATATGCATTTCAGGAGATTAGAAACTTTTGTTTTAAGCGGTGATTTATGTTTAATTAAATTTATTAAATATTGAATTTTGTAATATAAATATTAAAATATTAAAATATGTCTTAGAAAAGCAAGTTTTTTTAGTGGATTGATTACAGAGTTCGTATTACTTTGGGTGATGGACGTATGTTGGTTGGAACCTTTTTAGCATTTGACAAACATTTGAATGTGATTCTGAGTGAATGCGAAGAATACAGAATAAGAAAGCAAGGTAGAAGTTAATTTGTAAGGTAGGAATCCACGAAATCGAAACCAAAAGAACTTTGGGAATGATCATAGTGAGAGGCGATAATATAATATCATTGTCAGCTGAAGCCCCTCCTCATCAACCTCCAAAGAAACAAGAATTATAACCAGGACCAGGAAAAGCCCAGCCAATAACAAGATAGGGAGTGACAGGAGCACCAAATATTGGTTTAATTTCTTAGCCAAAGGGAATGGGTTTACCTGGGTAATAAACTATGATGCCTGCAGGAATGAGTATGCCTCCGATGTGAAATAAAATAAAATTTAAATCATTATCTTCTTACACCACCTCTTTGCAAAACAGTTATCGTCTAAGCAATAAGTGCTTACTCTTTCTCATATTCTGCTAACAATGCAGCATGTTAAGCCTTTCTCTTCACCCATCTGTCCTCAATAAATTACAAGGTTTCTTTTGCTTCATCCAAATTGGCCTAGGCATTGTTCAATAATTCAGTTTTGACTTTAATCTATTCTATGAGGTTCAATCAACAAAATAAATACCAATTGTATTGGCAATCAAATCTTACAACATTGGGATCACTTCATTGACCAATGCATCAATCTTCTTAGTGTATGACTCCAACAACTCCAAATTAGCAGCTCTTTCACTGTTGTAATTGCTGGTTAATGCATTTCTGCCTCCATCTAATGAGTTTCTGAGTCCATTCAACATGCCCAACACCTTTTTGAGGAGATCTTGATTGGCCAAGCTAATGATAATTTGAGGTTCATACTTATTTTATGCGAGTTACATGAAGATATCGATGATTGGTTGATATAATACTCTGTGATTCTTCAAATTGATTGAACTGAATTTACCAGCCAAGGTCTTGAGTTGATCCTATTCGGTTTGGATTAATACAGGATCTAATCAAATGTATATTGCTTTAAAGTACTTCTCAAACCAGACAACAATTGAATGGCCTAATCTAAAACATCTATAGCTGTATTGAAATCACTAATTTATTTATTGTAGGTGATTTCATTTTGTCTAATGGTTTCTTCTAATTAAGCTTTTTGTTTTTGAGTTCTATCCAATTCCTCTTGTCTTTATGTCAATTGTTGTTGATATGATTCCAAATGGTTGTTCAATGATCTCAGATCCTCAGTGTGTTAGGCAACTTCTGCTGTGTAGAAAGTGACTAAATCTGTGTAAAAGGCCTAATCCTCAACATATTAAGCAAAGTCTGCATCGAAAAGCTTGTTCTCGTCTACTTCTGATTGCTATCACCATAAACTACACAAACGTACTTTTAATTAAGCACTCAATTAATCTATAGCGTCGAAAAGTTTGTTAAAGTTAAATTGTGTGCTCATCTCACTTAATTGCATAAACTTGGTCATTATTCTTTCCACTCGTGAGGTTGGATTTGATAAGGTGCCTTGATTACTAATGCTCACTGCAAAGGTGAGGGACAACAATCCTAATAAGATAAATGTTTTCATTATCCGTTTCTCAATATAAATGAAAAATTAATATAATATAATTCAAAATCACTTTGTATTTTTAGTTCTTAGAACATTCAAAATTTGATAGTAACACTTAGATTAATTAGGGAATTTATAAAAGAATCTACTGAGTATATATTTAATATCTATTTATTTAGTGTATATCTATTAAATAATAGATATATTCTATCATTTGATTAAGGTTAATAATATTATCTAGATCCTCTTTACAATTATGATTCATTACTTGAAGAATTAACTAATGAGTAAAATTAACTAAAATTATAATAAATAATAATATTCATTTTAATAACTTCAAATGAGCGACATCGTTTGGACATGTAGAGACCAATGCTTAGAATAGTTTCTGGGAAGCTATTTTAATGTCTGGTTTCTATTCCTCTTGTAACTTCTTAGCCAAAGGTACAAGGTGTTTCACCACTAATTACGGTCGTTCATCATAAAATTATTATACAAAATCTTATGATAATATTTTAAAGTACTTGCTAACATTGTGATGGCTATGCCTTTAGATTTGGCTGGACCATACAATATGAGATGTTAGATTTAAGGTAATGAATATTGAATGTCAATATGTATCATAAGTTCGTGAAACAGTGATTCCGCTGATTACCTTACTGAGTTATTTGTCGACGAGACAACTTTAAAGACCCCATTCCATACGTTAACATAGTTGTTTTATAGAGGAAGCTAGTTAATAGTAGTTAAAATGAAGTACTTTGAGTGGTTCAACTAGTTGGATGAACTATTCGCATGTGTACAGAGCTATGTTTTTATTTCCATCATCTATTAATTTACACAACAAATCCAAGAACTTATTGGAATATTTATGCCCATTCAAAGCTTGAGCCTCTTTTTTTGCAAAATTGCAGAGCCAATCAATAGCTTCCTTCTTCTACTTCCAATCCTTTGCTAGTTCAGCCTGATTCATATAATTGGGCATCTATTCAAAGTCAGCTGACAATTTCTTGTTGTTGGGTGTTCTATTTCTGAGTTCAGGAGTTCTGGCTTCCTTTGTTTATGTAGCACCAAATTTTCTAAATTCTGAAGTGGTGGTAGATTCACCGTTTATTATTGTCATTATACGTTTGCATTCTCCATCAGGTGCCAATTTGATGATCAAGGATTCTAGTTCTCTTTTGTCGATTTAACTCATCAGACTCAGCAATCCTTCTTTGGCAACCTGTCTCACTTCTTGGCTCGAGTCACAAACATAGATGCAAAGGATTTGCAACATCTTTTCGAACTGTTGTTTATTGGGATCCAATAGATTGTTAAGTGCATAGCAGATGTTCACTTTGATTGCAACGGATTTGCTTTGATAGACTTGGGATATCAGAGATATAGATTTGGATTCGGTACAGTTTTACAATAATGAAATAGTGGCTTTTCTGACTTCATCACTTATGAATGCATTGAGATCGATGGCCTTTTTGATGAGTTTTTGAAGTGCTTGATCCATGATGCAATCCAAGTCTTTCTTGTAGATATCACTAAGTTCCTAGAGAGAAATCAAAGCATTTTTGGAGACTCCACTCCTAAGGTTTTCGATTTATTTGACCATTTCTTATAGGATTTAGGGAAAACTAATAGATTTTTTGAGTAATTCAGGATTGTGTTTGGCCAACCTTCTTAGATTGTTGAGGGCTTCAAACTATCTAATCCAATCGTCGTATCTTAATTCATTCAACAAGGTCTTTAAGACAGATTCAGGTTGATCCAAGGGGAGGACGGAATCCAAATAGATGGGTTAGAATGTTTTATCGGCTTCAGTCTTGGGTTTCCTTTGGAAGGGTTTGGTGTAGGTGAGACCGGTGTCTTGATCTGGGATGTCTTGTTGCGGATTTTTAACTATTCTGAAGGGTTTGCTTTGTTGAGTGGCTGGTGGTTGGTTGTATTCCTGTTGTTGTTGAACGTGTCTGAATTCGACGCTGGAAGATTGAGGGTGAGATTCTGGTTTTTGGGCACTCCTTTGTTGCTTTTAGGGTTGGGAGATGATGGTGGGCACGTATCCTTGTTATTGGGATTGGAAGATGGGGATATCAAATTATTACAGATTCTTGGGTTCAGGCAAAGATTGAGTGTATTGTTCCTTTGGGTCTCTCTATTCTCGTTGTTCCTTTTTGAATCGCAATTGGGGGAGATCGGATTTGTTGGAGGAGGCAGTACTGACATCGATTTGGTTGAAGAGATCTTCAGTAATGCCGAGTTGTGAGAACACTCGCTTGGTCAAAGGCTGATTGATTGTGGCCAACTGAGTAAGGGTTTCGATGGCTTTAGAGCGCAGTTTCTATTTCTGGTCCTCGAGGAAAGGAGCCACTTCTTTGATGGCCAACTCGAGGTATTGTGAAAGCTGCATATTGAGGAATCAGGTTACCAGCATCTTATTTCTTTGGACCAAGTCAATGAGGAGATCCAAGAACTCCTCTTTGTAAAAGGAATTCTTGTTGGGCCATTACAAGATTTGAATCAGTAATTCGGCATCCCCAATTTTCTGCAAGTACATCACCAACACTTATCTAACAGCAGTTCTGATTGCTGACTTTGAATCCCCTAGCTTAGTGTATATATTAACTATGTTGCTACTCTTCACAATGTTGAACTACAAACATCTTTGCATAATCTAAAGAGTAGTTAACACTATATTGAAGTTATGATCATTCACTAAATTTACAATATGCTCGAAGAGGACCTCCACCTGTAATGGAGTCAAGATCACATCCTAGAGTTCCTCGTATATTCTTTGAATGGCTTCGGCTCTCATCTACCACTAGGTGTCTTTCAAGTCTTCCAACTTGTCAAATGGCAACCCATTGGAGGTGGGCTCTCGCAATCTCAACTCATGTCTTATCTGATTGGTTTCCTTCATCTGCTCTGCAAAATGCTCCACTTGAGATTGAACCCCCATTGGCAATTGCGCATGGCATTGCTTATATTAATTCAGACTTATCAAGGATATCAGAGTCTAATCAATATCAACACACTCGTACCTATTCCGTAGCCTTACAAACTGCTATATTGCAATCACACAACTTCTCTAACAACATCTCCACCATACTCCTGACCACACCACTGCCTGCCTCCAAGTGTTGTCCCTCCGACAAAAACAACGACTACAACGAATTCACATTCTTCTATCTCACCAACCACTTATATTATATAACTAAAATATTCTTACATTCGGATGCACCAGTCCCCTGCTGAGCATCGCCGATAGGACCGCATCGAAACTCTCATTTACACGAATATACGCCTGAAAAAGCTGATGGGATGCCTTCCTCAGATTTGGCTATGAATTATCCACCAATATCCTATACCAATTGATCTCCAAGGTTCTCCGACACTCTCGCAAAACATCGCACTATCTCCTTCTTATCCAAGAATTCATTTAATTGCAACGTAGCATTGTAAAACAACTCACTAGAATGAGTCCCATTGCTGCAAAATAGCTGGATTAATTCGTTTAACATATTATATTTAAAAATTTATAATAATGCTCCTAATTAAACAACTTCCATGGAATAAAATAAGACCCCCCACCTCCTCTCCAGGATTCCATTTAACACCTTCAACTCCTCCTCCCCTCCTCATACTCACGGATGTATCACAAGAAATTTCGAAATTCCTAAATCAAGGTTACAAAAACAAAAAATGTCGCTGCAATCCTATAATATTGATAAATTTGCTTTTGTATTTAGGTTTATTTATGATATTGTAATATTCATCAAATAATCATCGTCATCAATGACAAGATTATAATTGAAAATATAGAACCTTCGCAAGGCACACACCCTCCTCTATCAGGCTTGCTACTGCCCCAATGGTAAGTCCTTGCACTGTAAGTATAGCACTAATCAACGCTGTAGTCTGAGGGTTTCGCATTTTTGCACAACCCACTATTAGTATCCCAAGTACATGGAATAACATTGTTTAAATATGGACCGATTGTTGGTGCCCCCAATTCACATTAAGACTGCAATTCGAGCTAAGAACATGTCATGTCTCGGCATTAATAGGAGTATTCGTCGAAATAGCATCCACTTTACACACAGGATTTTGTTGAGTTGGTCCACAAATCTGCACATGATTTAAGTATGATACAATTCTGACCGTTCCACATGCACTTACCCTTAGAGGAATAATAGTCATTGCAAAGGTCTGGATCAGCTATGTCCGAGCATTTCTGTAAGAAATCCGTGGACAAACAATTAATACCATTCGAGGCAGGACAATAAATGTTTGCTGAAAGACATTCTGATTGACTTTTCCCAGCAATAGATTCACAAGAAGCGAAGTTTTTGCATTTCTTATTGTACCAATAACACCTCTACGACGACTATAGACAGTGACTCGAGCGTTCTATGTCAGAACACGCTGTCTCAGTACATTGGCTGGTGTAGGAATTCCAAGCACAATCCGAGCTATCAGCTATACAATCATTTAAATAGATTAATTGAGAACAATTGCAACTGTTTCTAAAATCCAAAGATGATGAGTTTATAATAGGGGTTGTACAAATTATCAGGATAAAAGCAATGAATTTCATTACTATTAATTTTTAATGACAAATTTGAGTTCAAAAATTCCTGTGATTAAATTTATACGATTTTGTGCATTAATTTAGATATATTCCATATTGTCTGACTATTTTTTATAATTTTAAACAGGACTTTAAGGTTTTTCTTAACATTTATCCAACTTACATCAAATTTAAAATGAAATTATAAATTTTTAATATTTATATATTCAATAAAAATTATTATTTTTAAAGGAAACATTACTATTCTTGTGAGAGTTATGCTTGGGACTCTAATCAATCTCCTTCATCTAACTCTCCACCCAATCCAACTATCGTTTTAGTTCCTCAGACTCCTACTGTAATTTGATTAAGTCCTTCTGTTTAATATTCTTAAAATATACTTATTTATTTACCTTCTGGTCACTGAATTTACCCATTTGACTTTTAATTTCCCCTATCAATTACTCCTATTGGTTTTTGAGTTCTTTTTTTGCACTCGACTTATTGCCTGTTTAGTCCTTCTACTTTTTTGAATTCTAAGAAGAGGAAATTTACTTGAGTATCTTCATTGCCTCCATTTGTTGTTCAGTAGGAATCAGATTCAAGCATTCTTCATTGTTATCGAAGTAAAATAGTTCCACAATATTCCGAAGCTTTGCCTCATCCAATAGGTTAGAAGATGACTTCTACAGTTCCTTCGAACTCTGTTTAATAGAACGTATTGCTTTTTATAACTGAATGTTCTCATCTAACAATTTCTGATTTAAGTTTTTTTGTTCTTGATAAATTATCTTGAATTCCTTGATAAGTCTATCTGATTCATTCGAAGATTTCAGTTTTTCCTTCTCGAATTGTTTTTTTAATTCTATCATTTGGTTTTCCACTTATCTGAACATATTCTGTTAATTCTCATTTTCAATTGAAGAATGGCTTGAAGTGGTGGTAACTTGGTTTTATAGTTTACTCTCCAATTCCTTACTAAAATACTCCATTTGCTTACATATTTGTTTCTATTTATTTAACTCTTCCTCTAACCTGTTTTTATAGATTTATATAAATACTCTTGGTTTTTTTATTGCAAGTGCTAGAATTTGCTTTCAATGTCCAAACGCTATTGTTTTTCTTGCTTTAATTCAACCGATAATTCATCGTGCTTCTGTATAATAAGCTTCATATTTTCTTCGATATTTGCTAGAGAATTCATGTCATAGCCTTTCACAGGACTTTGAGTATCTGCTTACACATCCCATTGAGGAATGAGAGTTCCTGGCAATTGATGGTTTGATTGAGATGGGAGTAAAATAATTCCTCTCGAACCATGAGGAGTATAATTATAGATATCGCTTTACTAAAAAATAAGAGAAATAAAGCACTATTTAGTGAGGCGTTGCAGCCATATTCTTTTCTGGAGTTCTTACAGTGAATTAGGTTGAAGGTGTATTAAGCTAGTTTTGTTATTTTAACATATAATAAATTTATTCACTTTGATTTATAGATGTTATATAGGGAATTCCATTCTGTTTACCCCTTAGAAATCGGATATTGAGTTAAATAATGTCATAATCAGTTTGGTGTCAATTTTTCTCTTTTATTTTAGAATTCTTTTGTCATCACTATTGATATTAATGGGGATATACATTAAACTCAAAACCCACTACTTATATTAATTTGGTATTGATTCTGTCTTAACAATAAAATAATTATTCATTTAAATATAATGTTTAGATCATACCGACTCTATTAGGCATTTAATCGATTTTCTGGTCTTACTAAGTTCACTAAGGATTATTATAAAATACTCAAAATTCCAACTACGGCAACTTAAGCCGATATAAGGATAGCTTACTTAAAGCTGGCATCAAGGTATCATCCAGATTCATAAACGAAAGATGAAGCGAAATATTCTGAGGTTCGAGAAGCATTTTAAGTATTTGAGTTGATTTAGTGATAGGTTTTATCAGACACATCTCTGAAAATGGAATTTGATAAATAATAGGAAAGCAGCAATGGGTAGGAATTCAAATCGAGTTAATAGAAGTAGGGAACAGCTTAAAAGGAGGAGATAGAAATTCAGTTCTTATTCAAAAAAGGAGATACTACGTTTCCGTTTAAATTGGATGTTTTTAAATAAAAATAGTTATCGAAAGAGGAGTTAGAGAACATTTCAGTCTATCATATGAAGAAATTCATGGTCATTGATGGCGGATTTAATAAATTCTTCAAAGAGAATATCAGTTAATTAGTGAAAGGGCTCTCTTGGATAATCGCTATTTTGTCCATAATTGCAAAGAAGAAATGATTATGAGTTATTATTAATTTATGATAAATACGTAAATTTATCTCTAATAGAAATAGGGTTGTGATATATGAGTTTGAATTAATCAATTTCTGTAATTAAATAAATTCAATTAAAAGTTCTAATCAAATGGGTAATACTTGCTGTTTGTAATAAAATCAAGAAGAAAACATTGAAATAAATGCTGGATATAATAATGCTGAGGGTAGAGAGTTAAATACTGAGTAAAATTTAAATAGAATATATTAAAGCCACTTTTCCGCTTAAGAAATCTAAGATATATTGACAAAATTCGAGACTAATTTAAGCAGATTTATCCATTCCTCATAAGATAGACCCTAGCCTATAAACATTTAGAGCAATCCTCATGTTAGAACACGAAATTATCCAACTGGAATAGATGATCATACAGATAATCTCAATTTTCACGTTGATAATATCATTAAAAAAGGAAATAGAATAATGGAATTTGCAAAAGGAAACAATTTATCTAATATTTAAGTCATTTAAATCAATTAATTTGCAGATGAACTTGAAATTTCTGCTATTAAGATTGATAACTTAGCATCAGAAATCAATTAATTTAACTAAATAGTTTTAAAAGAAAGCAATAAATCGAGCATTTCCAGATAATTACACAGCCACATTCTCATCTAAGGACCTTAAAATTTAACTTTTAGTAACGCAAGTTCAAAAGAGAATCAATCAGATTAACTTATATCGACAAGTCATTTAACAGCTGTAGCTTAGCATTGATTAAAATATCTGTTATATAAATAGCCATAATGAAAATATGATTCTAGCCGGTAGCATCTCATCATTTATAAGGAGATGCAAAAAGAGGAACTTAAGATTTCTCCTATTTTTCTTTTTCTAAACTCAATCTAAATTGATATGTTTATTAAATGATAATATTATTAAATGTATTAATTCAAGAACGAAGGAATTGAGTACACTTTTGAAATCCCTTTGGCCAAGAATTGCAAGACAGATCAAATAGTGTACTCTGGAGGAGGGAATCAGTCAACAATTGGGGATTATCATATAAGGGAGGGTGGTAAAGTAGAAACTGAATATTATAGCATTAGTTTGGAGCTGATTATTTGATTTATGAAGACAAGCCCGAAGTCTGTCATTCGAAATACACTTTGAATCTGCAATGTGATAACTTGATTGGGATTAATAGATTGGCAGAGAAAACTGATAAAATAAGTTTGATAGGCAATATGAAAATTATAAGAAAATACAGAAGAACAACAAGGAAAGAAAAGCGAAAGCAATAGTAAAGATAATTATGATGAATTGATATATTATTTTTTTGCAAACTACACTAATGGATTTGTGCAATTTTCATATGTGAATGAGTATTATTCCAATCATCCAAACGATGAGCCCGAATAATATTAATAAAGTTGAATTATGTGCTTGGTTTGTTACAAACAGCCGAAGGAGATGATTAGCGTACATCTAGGAGTAATTTATTCTAAGCATCATTAATTGTACTATCCAAAATGAAATTATTTTTCATTCTGCAGACTTAGATCATACAATTTCATAAATGCGGTGAACAAAGTCTGGATGTGAAAGTAATTTGAAATCAATCTGATAGGTGATATAAGACATTATATAAATTTTAAGGTATAGAATGAATATTTTTGCGATTATTTGGAGTATAAAAATATTTGAATCGGAAGATTCAATTAAGAGATCTTTTGAATGGCTAAGTAAAACTCGTTTTAATTGAGATTCGATTCTTTAATTAAGGGACACTTGCTTTCCTGTTCAAACTTAACAAAGATACATTAATTCTTTAGACATCATAATTGTACTGTTATGATAATAAAATTAATTCATGTTTTAAGGATTATATACTTATTTAAATTGAAGATATTGATTTGGGTTTGGATTCGACATAGGATGTGACAATCACCTGTGTTTAATAATCATCATCGTTATCAATATAAATAATCAAAGTTATTGAGATTCATTAAGTTTATTTATATATTTTCCTTAAATTAATAATAATGTCTGAAGAAATTGAACTCAATTTTAGAACTAAGGCGATTTTGACTCCAAAGAACTTCAATTCAGAGAAAATGCTGGTCGCAAAAGTGATATTCGAAGAATTATTCGTAATCTTTGAGTCAGAACAAAAAATTACTGGATAACACTTGAGAGAACCATGCGAATTCGAATAAAACTAATTATATTATTTTCCAGATCCAAACGGAACCACCCTTGAAGAATTAATAAAATCGAAAGCAAATTTATCAGTAGAAGAAATAACTGACTTATTTAAGTAATTATTGATTGGTTTGTATGTGTTACACCAATAAGGCATCCTGGGTCGATGCTTTACAATACAAAACACCTATATTTCCAACAACCAAATAAAACTCTCAGTATTTGGATTTTATCCAAACCTTCAGCTAGCACCTCCAGAATATCTTAAGAATAATGAATATTCACTTGGAATCGATATGTGGTTGTTGGGATGTCTGCTCTATCAATTATTAACTTAAAATATATTGAATAACTTTACAACCTTAGATGAGTATAATAAATTTTATTCTTAATTGGAGAAGAAGGGATTGCCTCAACAATTATCATCCCTTATTATGAAAATGTTGTAACCTGCTGAGCAGAAACGAATTACTTTCTTAGAATTACACACTGTCTTCAAATGTGTCCCAAATAACGATCACTTATGTCAATTCTACAGCAAACCATAAAGTCTGACACAAATTAAATTTTCCATAAAAAAACGAGAAGCGTTCAATCCTGAATGGGCGATTGTAATAGTTTATCCCTAATTCATAGCCGAAAGAATTCAACGAGAAAACTAAACTTCTAATCTTCAGCACACGATATCAGAAGCAGTCTCAACTCTTGATGGAATTACAGAATCCCTAACCAAATTTTCTGCCATTATATAACAAATCCGACGAAGTATGATATGTGAATTTAATCCTCTAGGAGAAGAAACTCTACCCTCAAATTTGGAGAGAATTGCATTTCCATTATTACAAGTTCTTCATCATGGAAGATCAAATCAACTCCTTGGATACCATCGCCCAATCTTCATACATCCTTTGGACCAGATTATGCATCTTGAACATGCTCATTATTCTGAAACGAGAATTTCTGGGCCTAATCAAGGATCAAATTAACTTTCTTAAAGTATCTTAGGATGAATGGAATAACTTTATTAAGAATTCAAAATAATTAAAAACTCACATGTCCGAACTCAAATTTTAAATTTAAAAGGATTAGAAAAAATTGAATGCCCTATCTTTAGAAGCCGATTGTCAATAAGTGAATGCTGGCTTCTTAGAGAAGGCTTTGTGGAGGCAATTGAATTTAGATGGCGCATTTGTGGATGTACTGTATTTATCATAACTAAGACTTCCTAATTAAATCTATTCGACTAGTTTAAAGTCCCATATAGAAGATGCCTCCAATATTGTTACTATGAATTAGAAAAGTTCATAGAAGAAGAAGGGGATTCGGACGATGGACTCTTCTACGCTCGACTAAGATTGCAACTCATCATCTGCATGACCATAAACAGGGTCTTCGACTTGAAGTTCGATAGCAATAAACAACATAGGGATATCAATTTTCTTGAACTCAAAAAGGCTTTATAAATTCCTGAACTAATCTGTCCCTCTTAGGTGCATAAATTCTTATAAAATGCAACTCTCGATCAATTGAAGCAATAAACAATTGATATCCACAAACTATTTTTTAATGTCCAACCTATGTCCAGCAGAAACCCATCGTGATTATCTACCTAATTTAAAATGTATTAATGTATCCCTTATCATATTCCTAAATATTATCATTGATCTTCTCTCCATTTAAACCAACCCTGTATATTGATTCCTCAGCACTGTGATTCGAAATATAAATAGTTTAATGAATTATGATAGAAATTCATCAGGTTCTGAAAATGCACTTATTTGATGAACCTCTTAATTGAGTTAAAAAGCTGTAAATTACTTTAGAACTCTTTTCATTAAAGCAGGAGAAGGAATTGTGTTTTGTTAAACATAAAACTTAATAAATACTAATTATCCTTCAATCTTAAAAAAGTAAATATTGTCACCATTAGAATATATATTATATGCTCTCTATATATACTCTTACCAAACTAAGACGATCTAATCTTTTTAAAAAATATTTTTGTACTTTTCGATTGGAGTAGAAAATAATATGGTTAAAGTTATAATTTGTAACATTCTATATTTAATGCTATTCAAATAATCATTGAAATCAAAATAGTCACTATTAGCAATTCTTGGAAGCAAGGCACACAAGATCCATGTTTCACATCTTTGTTATCCCAATTGTATGTTCCTCTATTAAAAGGGTAGCAATTCAAATAATTTTGTGTAGATGGTGAATAATCTTCACAAGTATTTTGAAATTCCAAGAACATCCAACTACATTTTTTAGAGTCAAAATATTTAGTCATTTCATTTTTTAATAAAAGAGTTAGATACGGTCCAAAAGTCTAGAATCCTGCAGTGCATTCTACTTAATTTGTTAAAGCACTGCACGTTAATCGACTATATGTGATAATGTCAAATGAGGAGCAAGCTTAGAGTTAATCAACAGGTTCACAATTAGTGCCATTTGTAGCTGGACAATATCTGTTTTAGTAATAGCATAGATACTATTTGCTCCCAGCCAGTTAATTACAAGTAGTCGCGCTGACATAATTCATCCCTATCCATGAGCATCTTTTTGATTATTACAAGAAAAAGGCTTCAACCTAGATCTGATCACAGCCTAACCTTATGCATTCTTTGTTCTTGATATCCCAAGTGCATTCCAAAGAAGAGTATAAACAATCATACTCTAATACAAATTAACAGCATTCACAAATATTGTTACGATCAAATGTGGTTGAAGAGATCAATGTGGTATCATTAACTTACATCAATGTCGATTTTTAATTGAACTTTAAAAACCGATTAGAGAATACACAGGCAAGAATCAATGTTTTCTCATAATTCGATAAGATTCAAACTTAATTAAATGATTATTGCTTTAAATAACTGCCTATTAATAAATCTTTTATAATTCAATCAGATTTTATCAGATTTGGTCAGATTTCATCAGATGTAAATATTAGAAACCTCTTGATTAAAACATTGTTAAATGAACTATGGCTAAGAATATTTACTATTATATAATGGAAAATGTTATAGAAATTGAATTCAAGCTAAGCCAAGGCCTAATAAATAAATTTTGAATTGGCTATATGAAATTAATCGAAGATCAAACTACGAATAATGCGAATCAATCATTCAAATCATAACTTGAAATGTATGCGTAGTGAAATACCAAGGCTAACTACATATATTATATATAGCGTTTAGAGTCATGGTTTGAATAGAATAAATATGATTCAAGAATAGATGAAATGAACATTGCAAATAATTTAGGAATCAAGGGAATTACAAATAATAATTAATGATGCTTATATTCATCGATATAAATGTCAAATCAGCTTTGAAATAATAATTATTTAAATTAGTTAAGTTCAATAGATATTATTATTTATTAATATGAATAAAAGCAATTTTAATATATGTGTTGGATTTGCAAAAATAATGTATGATAATGATAAACATGAAAACATTTTTGGTTATAATATCCTTATATTTCTAATTTGTATGTAATGAAACACCTGATCAATTAATATATAGCAATTAAAGTTATATTCCTAAATATTATATCAATAATAATTGATAAAACCTTGAAATAGCTCAAATTCTATGTATATAAATAAATTAAATACATCATAAGGTATTAGTATTACAACCCATAACTTAAACTACTCTACCACCTCTTACCTTAGAGAATTTTAACATCTTGAATAAGGAATGAACCAGATATGCAATTGGAGATGGATCGATTACTAATTTAATTAATAATTAAATTTTTACAAACAATCTTAAGAATAAATATTTTGAATTGTCTATGGAATATAATCACTTAATTATAAAAACAATAAATTTGTACTAGCATAAAATTAACAAATTAAATATAATTTAGATTTTATATTTCCATTAATCTAATGTTATTCAAATTAAAATTATAATCACAACTTCCAATTATTAGAAATAAGGTATACACATTTACCTTTTTGCTCAAATATTATAAAGTTTTATTCCTTTTAGTAAATTCTTTGTTAGATCACCGCATTTTGTTTGTGTTACAATTATCAATATTAGTATAATACTTCCCAAGCATAATTATAATTTGTTAGGATGCCGTGGAATCAAAGAAAAATTGAGCACCAGATGTTCTTAAAACATAGTCATTGCAGTCCATATACTAATTCTTTCTATAACAAATAATAAACCACTTTAGGCCATTTCTATTTAATTCATCATTCTATAAAATGAAAGTTTGTTTTTATGTATGCCTAATATAAGTTATTTGATGACGCATAAGAATAATCAACAAAACCAATATTTTATAGAATAGATTAGGTTGGAAATGAAAAATAGAAATGATTTAAATCTGTTTTGGCACAAAAGAGAATTATATAATATAATAATAATAATTTTTATAATATTATATGATAATTATTGTATATTCTCAAACATACAAATCTCTTCTTGTGGGATACGGTGCCATCTGTTTAAAGTTTAATGATGTAGTGGGTTTATTTGAAAGGATGGTTTCTATCTTTTGTTCAACTTCCTTGGTGATCAACTTAACCACCTGAACGGATTTAACGGTCTCTTCCAATTATTCAGGTCTTGTGGCTGATGTAATGGCAGTGCTTACATCCTTATTCTTAAGAGCCCAAGCGAGAGAGAGTTATGCTTATGTGACTCCCAACTCTTTGGCTACTTCACCTAATTATTTTAATTAATTTTGGATTTTGGTTCTTTCTAATAAATAATATTTTGATATAGCATACTTTCAGGATCACCTAGAATTTATTGGTAAAAGTGTTTAACATAAACATTGTCGGAGTTCTTGAACCTTCCATCAGCCAAAATGTCATCATTGTATTTGCCAGTCAACAAACCTTAGTAGAGTGGTGACCAGATGGTGGATCCATATCCAGAGGCGAAAACACTTTCGTATTCCCATTCAAATCTATCTCTAACCATCATATTGTATTATGGTTATTCAACAACTGGTTTGTGCAATGACAATCTATCGCAGATTCCTAAAATAATTAAATAGAAATGATACCGATGGCTTGATGGATTTATTAGGCTGTCCACTCGCTTGTTCCCCAATAGTGAGCCAAACCATGTCTAATGATCCAATCAAAGGCTCTACAAGTTTCTTCCAATGGAGTTTAATAATCATATCTGTGAGCGAAAACAATATCCACATAAGGAGTATCCAATCTTTTTAGAGACTTTCTCAAGCCTAAATACTAATGAAAATGAGTACCTTCTATGAGATGTTTCCTAGATAAATATTTGGAATTTGGAAAATCATTTCCATCACCTCCGAAAATTTTGGTACTTATAACAATGTCTTATCTTTAGACATTGAGTGTCTTGAGTGCGTGGCCGAGATGTATCTCTGCTTTGCCATCTCCATAGATTTCAGCGGTATCGAAGAAATTGATTCCTAATTCCCATGCCTTCTAAATGATCTTAGTATTTCGATCTTGAGTGTCTTTGTCATCGGAATTGACCCAGTTTCCATAACTGATGGCAGATACCTTCAGTCCTGTGGCTCCTAATCTTCGATATTCCATTTTTAATTTTAATTATCTTTATACTTTATCACAAGAACCTGTTTTTAATTACATAATATGAAATCTATTATATTCTGTTGTAATATTATTTTTAATTGAATAATAAACTCATTCATAACTATATTATTTATTGAAATCAAGATCAAAATTAACCAACTCACCCAACTATTTGATAAGAATTGCACTTGAAAGACTTATCAATCTTGAGTTGAAATTTGGGAATACAATAAATAAACTCTTGGAAACTGACTCCAATTCTAAATTAAATGATAAGCTATTGTGTTTACTTGATGGTGATTATTATGGAGTTTGAAAATTCAATTATCTGGACACTGGATCGTGTTTGATCATTTTCACTGGTGTCTTTTAATAGATGATTTTTCTTTGCATGTGTCTTCTAGGAATTCCTTTGATTTGGGTGTCATCCTGATTCTACAAGACCTGCAAGTCTTCCCATCGGTTCTACATCTTGAGTCTCCTCTTCAATGTGCTATTCCAATGGTTCTTAATTGAATTGTCTGTTCTGCCTTTCAATAATCCAGCAATCAGAGACCAGCGATTTCCTAGTTTCTTGTGAGCCTCAATTATGGTTTGGTCCTCCTCGTCAGTCCACCTCTCCTTATTGATCTTTGGATCCAGATGATTATGGAATCTTTCTTAATGTAAATTGGAGTACCTTTCTCTGCATTGCTTCCCAATCCTCCCTGGGAGATGTTTGGCAATTTGACTCCAATTCTTGGGTCCATAGCCAACCACCAACCTGCCTAGTAAGTCATCCTCCTCTTGAGTCCAAGGACCCTTTACTAAATCTGGATTGAGAACCTTTTGCCAACGATGCAAACATTGTACGTCAGTTCTGTCCTAAAAAAAGGATGCTATTTTCTTCCAATTTTTAGCACCATATTGAGACACTAAATCTTTGAGTTGTTGGTCCTCCTCCTCTGTCCACCATCTAAAGGGATATGGGATATTGGGGGATACCTTTTTTTGATCGTCTGCGGGGGGTCTATGTGACTGCTGTTGAGTAGGTTTTCGACTTTGGACTTAATTTCATTAATCTTCAATCTATTTTTATTAGGAAGTAATTCATTCAATTGTTTGAAATCAAAAAGGGGACTTGAAATGTTATAATCGTTTGGAGAGTTGAGGATTGTCGAAATGTGGGTCTCTTATTACAAAATATTCATCTAGTTGGTTGTTAGTTTCGTATTGGCTACAATAAAGTCGAAATCCAATGGATGAGTTTAGAGTAAGTATTTAATTTGATTGATGCATTATGCTTTGTCCATTTTTGGTAAGTTGTATCCATTCACTTCAAATTCTTAGATTAGGTCTGGATTGAGCATTGAACAAATAAAAATATTAATTAAAAGATTAATTATAATATGTGTTTTTTAACGAATTTCAATTAATTTTATTATTAAATTATCTCAGAATTTAGAATCCAAATCATTCAACAAATTCAAACAGGTCCTCAAGCTAATCAAAGATTACTTAGTCTCCGCTCGTGATTTCTGTATGAATTGATTCTCCTACAACAATTCATCCACCAATTCCTGCTTGTACAACATCCCAATCAATTCCCTTTCACAGAAGTTTCTCGATTGATTCACCAAAAACGTGATGATCGTCTTCGGAACTGAATCGCAAATGTTCTTCTTCACCAAATTGAAGTACGAAACCAACAAATCCTTAATCATATCCATCTCTGTCTGCTCTCTCTTCGACGGCCTATCAGTGATCTTGATCGTATTTGGAACCTAAGGCAACTGTCTTTTCGGGTCATTCACAAAATACTGCTGATTCACAGACACGATCTTATTGATCACTGACTGCTATTGCAGGATCTGACTCTCCTCCGCCTATTACAACTTTTGCTGCTTCTGATTGATGATGTTGGATTTCCTCTTCTTATTCAAATTGTCCAACTTGCTATCGTATAACTCAGTCTGCTTGTTATTTTTGAATGGCCAGAAGTTGAAGAACCTGTTGGACTCATTCTCACTCTACAGCGGAGACTTCTCCTTCTATTATTGTTACACCTATTATTATTATCTTTGTTCGTCCTTGTGAACCATGTCCATCCCAGATACAAAATCCGGATGACTTGTATTTATGTACCCCAATTCAATATCAATCAAATTAGATATTATTTCCTCAGTCTATCTCAAACTTCTGTTCAAAAGATTTTCAATTACTTCCGAAATTCTATTAGCCAGAGTATCAAATCTATCTATCTCAGGAATCGAAATCTAGTTTACCACTCTCCTCAACTCCTCAAATACGATATGAGAACATTCAATTGAAGGCATTCTCAATCTCGATATCTGCTATCTTACCAATAATTCAAATGCTCCTTCAGGAACAAATAAAGTCGGTCTAATTCCATTTGCATTCTTGATTGCTGTTCGTATTTCGTCATCACTTAAAACGTCAAATGGATTCATTCTCTGTATGGTTCTCCTGAAAGTCTCATTGAACACATAAATTATTCGAGATCCACCAATCAATTCCTTACTTGTGATATCCAAACATCTCCCTTCCAACATGTCCTTATAAGAACTGGAGAATTTCGATATTAAAGTCAAGACAAGCAAGTTCTTGTTCTCCTTCGTCTCCAAATTGTCATAGTCTCCATACTACTTGAGATCGAACTCCTTTATTTACACCAAACTTATAATAGTCTCTCTGATGATTGGCAACGCCTTCTTGATGTGCTGAATAAAATTCATATTCAGAGTCTTCACCAAGAAATTAACACCCATCTTCTCAGAATATTTCTTGTACAACTTGTGATTCTCAAAAAAAGTCTTCTCGTCTTTCAATTGCTCCCCTATGGTCTTGTTCTTCTGGATATCCTTCTACCCTCTCATTATTACCCCCACGTATCCCAACTGCAATGGATAGGTTTGATTAAGCAGATCATTTAAAGCATCAGTCCCTTCATCCATCAGATCCAATTGAGTTATCACTCCTATAGTTCTTACACCATTGGGATCGACACTTCTAGCCAACTTCAATCCGTCCGACGTTGCTAAATCATCGGATGCTTTGGACACTGCCAATATCAAACTATTTTAATTGTTGATAAATGGCATCACTATGTCCAGTACCTTCTATTCTATATCCTGTGGTTGATCCCCAACTGGATTCTTTGTTATTCCTGGCAAATCAATTAGTTGGAGATCAAGGATGTCTTTTGAAAAATACTTCACTTTAATCGGAACAGGCGAGATTCCCTTATTCTTCCCTGCCACCTTATCCGTCTCTGACTCTATTAATTTCCGTATGTCTTCCGATTCGAATATCTTCTCTCCTTTCTTATCCATAAATTCAAACCATCCCTACTCCGCATCCAAAACCTAATGCAATTGAATCTCTATCGGTCTTCTCGTCACAATCCCTTTACCCCGTGGCAAAAACTCTCTGCCAACAATACTTTCAAGAAGAGATGATTTTCCAACTGATTAAGACCCAATCACAACTATTGAAGGCAAATTCAATTCGCTGCTCAATCCTGCTTAACTCAGGATGTCCTATACGAAAGGTATTATTAATTCTATACGTGCAGATCATTAATGAATGGTATTAATTTTTCCATAATTAATTATTTTCATATATCATAATATGCTGTTTCCTTATTATTATTAACATTCTGCTTCTGTATTTGCGGGATGTAAACCTTCTTATCTGTAAATTTCTTCTAAAATTTCTCCAATCTCTCTCGTTTGCTAGCCTTACTCTTCGCCATCTCATCTGTGTGATGCTAAAAGTACTTGCTCTTTTATTTTATATATATAATTTCATTACATTCTCCTTCATCTGCCTCCAAAACTCGTCTAAATCTATATTATAAGTCAACGATTTCTATTCCAAAACCTGATTCAAATTCTACTACGTTTTTCTTTGAATCTACTCGACCTTCTTCATCTCAAACTCATGCTGTATTTATCGTTTCTCTGCTTTCATATGTTCCTCCTCCTCAGATGTTTACTACAATCTCTATGATCAAATTTCTATACTTTAACTTCTTCTGAAAATCATCCACTACACATGCCAACATCGGAATATTCTTCCATTGATACCAATCGCCAGTTCTCAACCGAATTGATTGTAAGTGATGTCTTCCAATCCCATCCTTTCCACTTCCATGAGGCAAATGCAAATGACTTGCTGCCATTTACAACAAATCTTCCTACTATCTCCCGTACAATTGATCAACCGAAAGCACCTATGGTATACTCGTCGCCTTGTGCTTCTACCTTGTGAAAGGCAGAACTTAAAGTAGATTTTCTGGGCTCGACAAGTTGAATGTATTCTTCAATGTCCCCACTCTGACACGGTTACATTATCTTGATAACGATTGAATTCGCAAACATTTCGGCCTTATTGATATCCCTTTACTCTCAGTGTTTTGTTTTATTGGATCGCTATTCCTACTTCTCATTATCTGTAACCCTTCCTCCGTGAACAGCAATTTTTACATTTTTATAAAAAAAATAAAATATATTCATTCCTTGCATATTTATTATTCTAAAACCTATCCACTATCGACACCTTAGAACCATTCAATTAAAACCCATAAGACCTCAACCTAGAGAACGTCTCTGAATAATCATCCAGAATGATATCTGAAATGCATTGTAAATCTAATGCATTTATTTCAAAAACCCAAGACTCAGTGGTCAATGGATTTCTCCAAATTTGTATCTGCTCGCAACTATTAATTAAATTTAATGCTGGTTGATTTTAACTAATGTTAATCATACATAACAAAATAAACTTTATCGCTCAACTAATAAATTTTCAGAGGAGAATTAACCAATCTAATAAGGATTTCTGGGTATCTTAATGAAATAATCGCAAGTTACTCAGAAGGAAATATCAATATTTATTCAATTCGATTCTATAATCACCATATTAACTACTTGGTTGTTCAGAAATTAGACCAAAAATATTGTAAAATGAGACATGATTAATGCATTGCAATAAATTCTCAACCAATGACTTTAAATTGCTGCTAAAAATTTTATATAATTAACAATTCTATTCTGTCTGAATTTTCGACACCTGACATAATGTGATTAATAATCAGTGCTAAAGAAACATAACTATTTCAAACAAATAATATTTAAATAATTTTGATTAATTTAAACTCATATTTATGATAATTATCTATTATTAAATAATATAATTAAAATCAGAAAAAATATTCTTAGTAAATTAGCATTCTATTACTTTAATATTTGATCATTATAAATTGTCAGAAATGATAGTTTTTTGGTTATTTTTTCAATTAGTAAAGTTAATATTGTATTTCCTGTCTGTTAAAAATTCCTCTTTCTACTTTAATAACTGAATTCATACCAAAGTAAATATAATTTCTGAGTAAATCGTTGATATTTTACTAATCATTTTTAGTCATACTTGTAAGAAAATTTGTTCTTAATAACTTTTAATACTAGTCATAATATATAAATTACTTAAAGTATCTACTATTTTTATAACATGGTACAAATTTTAAATGTTATCTAAATTAATCTAAAAAGTATAATTGAAGGAATAGAAACTTCAAACCCAAATTATTCTTTATTTTTGAAGTACTTCCGAATTTATCTTTATAAAGATACTTGAAAAATCTAAGAAAGATGTAAAATGTAGAAATCATGAAAGTACTTTTCTTTCCTTCCAACAAGATCTATGAATTTTGCAATAGAGGCAAAGTACTTATATCATTCTAAATCCTAAATATTGAACCATTTTGATATTTTTATTTTTCCAGCAAGATTACGCAAAGAATATTTTAGTCTCTGAATGAAAGCGGAGATACTTAATTTTAGACAAATTGATTCTTTTGATTATTTTTGGTTTGAATTTTTCTTTTGTTGTAGATAACAAACTTAATAAATTTGATTTGTTAAATTAATGCTTTATTCAATTTATATTTCGTTTAGAAATCCATTAAGACTATTAAAAAAAAGAACAAAGCCTTTCAACATCTTTAGAGATTTTATTTCCATCGATTATTTCTTCAATCTATGATAATTACTTTTTTTTTGCCTTTAAACTTTCCCTGACTTTGTATGATTATTACAACAACTTGAAGGGATTAAATGAATTACAAGCAACTCTCCAATCGATTTCTTCTATTTTTAATGGATCATTATAAATCCTTACTCTCGTCTACTTGGGCATGGATTCAAATATATATGTTAAAGCTTTAATAGTGCTAACTGTAGTACATCCAATCTTATAATTGATTTCATTTGCAGTGTTCTAGGCAAAAGTTTATAAAAAAATCCCATATTCAAAATAAGCAGTTTATGTTTTAGTTAATGGAATATTTAACTTCTTGAAGATTTGGGATATCATAATGATTCTAATATATTTAACCGTAAAGAAATTTGCAGAAATGGATAGAAGAGATTTTAATGCTGATGCATATATAAAGTTCAAAAATTATGAGTCGAAATTTGAAGGAAGGTTCCCGCTTTCAGTTTTTTCATTTCAGGTTGTTTATGTTGACCCGAAAAGAATTTAGCAAATAAAAAGATAGCCATTTCATTAGGCCGTTATGTGGGTTACTGATGTTTAAGGAGCTTTGAACAACCTACCTTCCGGTTTTATTTATATATTAGCAATAATGGACAGTAAAATTATGCCTATGATTTTCTCTGCCTTTGCTTATCAGATAAAAGAAAATTGTGTTTCAATAAAAGAACTATTGGAAGTTTTATCTAAGACTTTTAATTCCAGCTTTAATTTTGAGTAAAGTTCCAGTGGATTTGTTCTTATAATCTTTATTGTACTTTAATTCAATAAATCATTAAATGAAGTTGGAAAATCCTAAATCATTTTCAATATTGTCCAAAGCTAATAAAAATTTATAAAAGAAAAATGCTATTTGAAAATCAACCTAAAAACCTTAGATTTTTCAAATTATTAGGATTTAAAAAGAGAGAAAATACTAGCATAGGTGAGAGTCGTGCTTGCTTCTATAGAAAATGTATTAGAAATAGATGAAGCATAAAGAGTCTTTTGAAAGGATTGAAATTAATGATTTTATTAAATGCCTAATAGTAAGTCCAATTTATTAATTAAAACTTAACGAAAGTAGATCCCAATCATATTTGTTATTTTATAGTCAATTTTATTAATTAATCTTATTTTTGTAATAGATTAATCAACCATTATGCTTTTATTAAATATTGCCCAGCAAGATTGCAATTCTTGTAATTATAAATAGAAGCCAGTGAATAAAAAAACATGGAATTTGTTGTTGAAAGAAAAGACACATTAAGAGCATATTCTTACTCTTATTTTTAAATAATAAAAATCTAAAAGTCCTTTAATCCTTTATAGAGGTAAAATAGAATACAAAATTAATTTTAACATAAAGGAAGACTTTTTGCATTTAGATAGATATAATTTCGAGCAATTTTATTTTGAATTTCTAGCAATCTTAATTTGTCATAATGTCACGAGCTTCTAAAAATGTTTACTGAGATGTCATATCTCTTTTTAATAAGGCAGGTATTCAGACAATCGAATTTTCAAAAAATTTAATCAGTTGACTGGAAATCTTGGATATTACTTTGAAAATATCAAATTAGATTTCTAACAATTCCAGTTTAATAATCTTACGATACTGAAAATGATTTTGAAAAAGTGCTAATTTGAAAAAGATAAATTGCAAAAGATACTATTAAGTTTAAATTCCAGAAGCATATAAGTAGTTTATATTGATCTATCTTAATGTGATTAACGCTTTACAACCTAGGAATAGACAGAATTATCAAGAAATTTAGAGAGAAAAAGAATATATGTTTTTATTAAGACATGGTTTATTAAAATAATTAAGACATAGTTATTTTATATTATTTATTTTCTCTGTCTGCTATTAAGATTAATATCACTAGCTAGCACGATGAAGACTAGCTTATCTACTATATTAATTACAATTAATATAGGAGTATATCGTAAAGATAGTATATATAAGACAGCCGAATTTGTTTCGATCTAATCTAAATATATCTTCTTTACTGTTTATATTAGATTTGGATGGAATAATATGAAAATTCATATTATGTAATTATTGAATTATTGACAAATAGATTCCTCGGATAAGGAATGCTTTCTTTTCTTAAGTTCATTTTATGAACAAGGGGAAATTAATAAAGGGCTCATATTTGGTTTGAAATAATTTTAATTCTCACATCATTGTTTAATAACTATCCTAAAGTCTTAAAGCTCAATAAGAGCGTGGTTTGTAAACTTAATCATACCAAATAAAATGAATTTACAGTAATTAAGATGGATTTTATTATTTTGTGTTTAGAAAAGCTGAATTTGATTGAAAATAACTAAGGAAGATTTCTTTTTCAAAAATGGGAATTTCTAATTTCTATTTAGAAAACATCAGAAACACATTTTCATTTAATTTAAAATGGCCTCAAGTAAGATTTCTTTTTTTTAACTGTGTTCCTCTCATTCTTTAAGATGTTACACCAAAATTAGTTTTGATATTCTTAGAACCAGAGTTATCTGCTTTCGTATAAATTTTTTCCAATATTTATCAATCATCTCAGAGACTTTAAATAAATAGATAATAAAACACTAATTGTATTATCATATAATAAACATAATTACATCAAATTTTATTCTGTTATTGATGAATCTCTATGACGGTTTCATCTTTACGTTAAACAATTGCATCAAGTACTTTCTTCTTTGAAGGTTCATGAGTACAGACTCCTTTGCCACAAAAGAAAATTTCCCAAAACCCGTAAAACACTATGAGTCCATACCCAACCATAACTATGAGACTTAAAATCCAATGAATGAAATCTTTCCACATTGGTATAATTTCAACAACAATATCCTTGAGTAGATATTTCACTGCGATTTTATTCATAACCATCATGCAAAAAAGGCAGATATAAACGACACCCAAAGGGATACAAAAATATTATTATAAATTAGGATCAGTTTCCATTGCAAAGAGCCTTATTGTAGTTGTAATCAATAATAAGCTTTAAACACAAATGAAGGAGGCATAATAGTTTAGATAATTGCAGGCCCAGATAAAGGCTGAACAAAACTTTATTCTAGGAGCTTTAATGACAAAATAGTGGAAAACTTCAGCTGACCCTACACTCCATCTCTTATTCTGTCTGATCCATTCAATGAATTCTTACCACATATTTGAACCAGAAGTAGGTCCCGAAATAGTAGGGCAGTATATAGGTTTTATCTTAAGAGATCTTCTGCTTAAAGTCTTCCATCTAATATAGCAGATTATGTCATCCATCTAATAGGTTGGATGACAAAAGTCTCCCTCTATGTGCAATTATAAAGAAGCAGTATAGACACTCATGATATTTATGTTTAAAGGAATTAAGGCTCCCATCATTAACATGTTTCTAGCCAATCCTGTAATTCTTGTGAAAAAACTAAGTTTATCAAGTCCCCAGTTATAAAATAAGACTGGTTACCAAACAAAATTGTTTCTGTCCTTCTCTTTCAGGATGTTCATCATTTAAATATCAAGAAAGCTTTTGTGAAATATTGTATCTACGTCAAAATTAGTTACAAAGTATTTGCTTGGGTCAAAGTTAGGATCGTTTTTTTGTAAATGAGCCAATACAGACCTAATAGCATAATTATTATTAGAGCATTTACCTGGAATCTCTCCAGGAGTTCCATAAGGATGTATAGTAACTATGAGTTGATCGAAACAGTCTTTGAATTATTCAAAAACAGCATCAATTTTGGTTTCTTTCTCTGGAGTTTTTTCCTCCATGCAAACAACCATGATGATCTCTTTTGCTATTCTTTGCTGTTGAATGTTTTGTAGTGTTTTTAATAGTAAATCTAAAGGTTCTTTGTAAATAAATGTCATCAAGATGAATTTGATAGGCGTAGGATTTGGAGGCTATTAAGAGTTATTGGAAACCTTTTTCATCGTTTAATGGATTTTTGATTACGTATTGGCAGCCAAAAATATAAATAAAATCCATAATAACGCATAGAAACAGTTAACTCCCAAAGTAGCTTCTAAGGGAAGGTAGAAAGGGAAGCCTGCCATTGCAATCATTACTACATTGATAATTAAATTCCATCTAAGTCTTCCCCCACAAGTTTTGTCTTACTTTAATGTCATCTTAGTTGCCATAGGATTTTCTGGTAATTCATTAGAGAATATCAGTCTTTGATTGTTGATCGCAGAACTCATTTGATAAATCGTTTTAAATTAATTTTAATTTTGAAAACGATATTAGAAATTCAGCGTATATAAACTACAACAGGGTTGTTTTGTCATATTCATGATTAATTAACAATATATATTATTCAATTAATTTACCATTCAAGTTTGCTTTTGAATTTATTTTGAATTACTTCAATTTATATTTTTCAATCCAGTTTAATATACAATAGCCTTCGAGTTACCTTGAGATAATTATTTTATTCATTATTTCAAAATAAATTCTCCATCCTCAACAAATCAGAATTGCTTTTTTTCAATTTTCATATACATTTAATTAATTCTTCAAGCATTATCGAGGCTTAATATACACGCTGAGTCATCTTTTTGATGGGATACATCATTTGAAACACTGGTTATAACTATTCTTATTTTTTATTTGTATCACTTTAGCAATACATTTAAATCTTTTATTAGTGGCAAAAGGAATACATGCAATAATAGTAAATTCTCAAGCTTCATATATAATTACTTTATTGCCTCTGTGAAATAGGTTGAGATAAAGAGTAAACCAATTACTTTATTTTCCATTATTTTACAATTCAAAAATATCAGTGTTACATAATCGTAATATTTGATTATACAAAAATATTAAAGTGTAATATGATTGGAATATATTAGTAAAGAAATATAGTTCGATTATACAAGATCATCCTGACCTTAATATTAAATTAGAAATTATTTCTCGCTTTTTTTCTTATAATAATATATAAAAAGTCAAATAATATAATCAATCTTTAGAGTTGGTGTATAAAATCTGATGTACATCAATCTAATGTCAAGGGGTTAAATTTGTATATCAATAGTCCTGATTTAGATGTCTTTGACACCAACATTGAATTATTTATATAAACATATTCAAATAGTGTGAAAAATTCTTATTTGAATTATTAATTTGCAAAATCAATCTTTCTTTTTGTTAATACATCTAAGTAGAAATTGTGACCCACAATTAAAATATGAATCTCTTAATTCCACTTATTAGTCTACAAACTTATAAATACTATTAATAAGGAGTCAGATCAATCAATATTTATATCTAAAATAAATGCTAATGTGCAAGATGTTCTTAAAATTAAAATTTCATATTCACAGCTTTTCTAATCAAAAGCTCGTTTCATTAACCAAATCAAATCTCTGTTCTAAGTTATAAATAATTGTATTGGTTAGCCATTTCCATTTCAGAGGCTGGTTTTAACAAACAAATTAATTTTAAGTCGAGCCTTTATTACAAACCCTAATTTAATAATATATTGAGATTATTAACCTTCTATTTAAAGCAGCTCTTAAATAATTGGATTGACTACGAAATAAAAAATGCACTCTTAAGTCCTTGCCAAATTAGTATTATATATATATATAAAATTATATAAAATTTCAATCCATTAAATTTTAAACTCTGAATTGCATTAAAATAAATTATAACATACTCTCTAATAAAATTTTTTTGTTTTCATGAATAAGATTCAATAAGTGATTGTTTATGAATAAATCTTAAAGTTCATGTTAGATCGTAGTTAGATCATAATTGAATACAAAATTGCTTTAAAAATTCTTATATGAAAGCTTTATATAATCAATATCTGATAATACCATCCACGTACAGGATGATAAAGCAGAAATAGAACAATCAAAGTTAGAAGGACAAAGGATGGTGTTAATTTTTTTTCTCCTTATTAGATATGTTAGCATTTGAAATTTCCAATAACATTAAAAGTAAAAGGATTAAAAATGGATAAGAAAAGTCATCATTAGAAGGACAGTATGATAGTATCTATTCAATATCATTCTGTCTTGATTTTATTGTATTGTTCTTTGGTATAAAGGATAATCCTATTATTAATTGGGATATAACGAGAGTACAAGAAATCTTTAAATTAGAAGGCTATTATAATTTTGTTTATCCAATATGTTTCTTTTCTGATAGGAATACATTAACATTAGCCATTTAAGATAATACTATCCGTTTATGGATGTCAAAAAGGTTCAAAAAATCACAATTAAAAGGACATAAAAAACAGTATAACCATATGACTTCCTCCAGATGTAATTGTATTGGCGTCTGACAGTTGGGATCAGTCGTTCGTTTGTAGTATATGAAGACAGGGCAAGAAAAAAGATTCAATTATATGGATCTCATAGCTAAATTCTATATACATGCTTCTCTTCAGGATGATGCTATTCTAGCATCCTATAGTGCAGATAAATCAATTCGTTTATGAGATATAAATGTTTTAGGGCAAAATCAAATCGTTCGTGATGAATCTACTAAATTAATTTTAGAATAAAATCGTCCATATTTAAAAATAAGGGCTTTTAGAAGTTTAGGAAAAATTTAAAAATTTAATTCAAATAATTTGTGGTTGGATTTGGGACTTCTTTGTAAACAAAAAGCCAACCTTTTAGAATATTAACCAGAGGCAGAACAAATTGGGGTCTAAATTTGAATTTTATCTAAAATTAGTATTGATATAATTAAATATTCTATTAATAAAATTAAATATCATTAAGAGGCAACAGCAATAATGATTTTAAAACTTACTAAAACTATTTTTGAATACTCTCTTGTATCTTAGGTTCCTTTATTTGAGATATATGCTAAGCGATTAATTATTAATTGCTAAATAAACGAATTTGATAATCAAAAATATAAGTATGCCTTTTCATAAAGGGTATGATGTATAAAATTTCCCGAGTTTCAAAATTAAAAGTTGACTAATCAAACATATTAAACTATTTAAAGTTCTAGTAACAAAGTTTGGATATATGAGGTGCGAGGGGCACCAAAAACTTTTGAAAGGATGAGTCAAAATTTCCACTTACATTTTTATAGTTTCAAATGAGTCTACTGCTAATTTATTTTTTGTTTTAATTAAATTACATGTTAAGTTAGTTTATCATAAGATTTAATTAATAAATTAAAATATTTTTATTCCTTTACTATAGAGAATTTAAGCATATTTTAAATATTTGATGAGTGATTATATTTTAGCAATATTCCACTTTCATTCTTGTTAATTTTGAGGTTAAAATTAGAAGAAGGTAGTTCTAATAATTATAATATTTTTTATGCATATTATGTTTAATAATAAGTATAATGTAAATTCCCTTATTAATAGCTTTAATAAGGGAATTTACATAATTGCTTTATAGTAATTAGTAGCTCTTCAAGATAAATATTGAAAAGGGGTGGAAATAAAGATGAACGTTAAGGAACTCCATAATGAACATAATGAAAGCAATAAAGTTTTAAAGGTTTTATGATATTAAGTTTTATATTGGAGATTGTAAATCAATCTTATAGGTAGATGATTACTTCAGTATCAACAAATTATTTTTTTTAATATTTGGAATGGTTTGGGTCTGTTGATACTATTGAAGGGCGTTAGAAAGATCTATTAAAATGCAATTCATTTTATCTTTCCTTTTTTAATGAGTTGATTAAATTGAGTAGATTTGTAAAATAAATTTATGTTGATTAATCTGGTACAATCCGATTTGTCCTTATTCAAAGTTATTAACATAAATTTTTGTAATTTTTGGTAGAAAACTAAGTTCTAATAGTTATAATTGTGCGCTTAGTATTTAAATAAATTATTTTGCAATATTTATTATCAATATGATTTGCATTCTTAATGTTTTCCTCCACAATAAATTTTGACTCATCATCATTTGAAAATTCAGATTCAGAATCTAAGTGGTTTCTTGATGAACATGATGTTTCAGGTGTTAAAATTGAACTTGTTTTTAATTGATTCTTCGATTTAGTTCTTTATTATGTCGTGTTTTTCTTATTATTAAAAACTTCATTAATAATTTGATTCTTTTTATTGAGTTATTCATTTAGGTTAATGATCAAGGAATTGATGATTATATTCATTTATAGATGACAATTAATTAAATAAATAGTGATTGAATTTTTATTAAATATCATTAAAACATTAATATTCTACTTAAAATTTTGCAAATACTAAAAGTTTCTGGTGACTTTGATGCATTGACAAAGATTTATATTGAATTTGCTAATTGGCAACAACTTAATAATTGATATTGTATATATATAGCTTACTAATAATTTTCAATTTTGCTTCTAAATTAGGCCATTCTCTAAGATAATACCTTTTGATTTAATAATGATCTCAAATCATATAATTTATTGTTAAGAAACTCTACTTTCAAAATTAAAGCTCCTTAAGCTTCCAAAATTGGTTGACAAATTATAAGAATTGTACGATCAAAGTTAACTAAAATTTAATAAAATAAATACCATTTTGTAAAATGTTTGGCCTTTTAATGAGGAATATTATGAGAAGAAAAAGGTCTTTGTAACATACATCATGCGGTAGAATCTCTTTCGCTGTCTTAACATTCCATAAACGGATAAACTTATCTACACTACCAAAAGCTAATGTGGTACCATCAGGAGAGAAATTAACTGAGAGAATTCCATTTGAATGACCATCTAATTTGGCTTTTATTGTCCTGTCTTGACATTCAATAAACGGATAGACTAATCTGAACTACCAGATGTTAATGTAGTGCCATCAGAGGAGAAACATCCTGACCTAACATCCCTAAAATGACCATTTAATTTTTTATTTATCTTCTTGTTTTAAGATTCCATAAATACACAAATTCTCCGTTGCTGAAAATTAATGTAATATTATTAGATGAGAAGCAGACTGATTTTACCTTCCCCTTCTTCTGATTATTGACTTTATTCTCCCTGCTTTAACATCCCACAAAATAATCGAATTACCATCTCTGCAAGAAGCTAAAGACTTACCATCTGAAGAAAAGCATTTCTAATTGAAACTTCCACCGTGATCATCTAATTTATTTAACTCATGTATTTAGATATTTCTCGATTTACAATCAAAAAATTAAGCTTAACTCAAGCTCATTTCACTATTATTTAAATTATCAAATTCTGATCCATTGAAATTGCATCTAGCAAAATTTTCACCAACTAAAGAGGTATCTCTAATCCTTATATTCTCAAAAATTTATTCCTCAAAACCACTTTCATTTCTACTAATTGAGTGAATTCGATCCACATTCGATAAATTTCTTATTAAAGGCTGTCAGATTTAATAGGAATTTCAAAAATTCAATGATCTGTCTCTCCTAACCAATCTTTTTAATCAATTCTTTCTAAATAATGCCTAATCTTCATTTGTAAGTACTTTTTATTAAAGTTAGCTCCTTTATTATATGTGATTTTTTCTCTTCTAAACATTTCAATAAGGATAGGGTAGATTTAAATATCAAAATCTTTAACCTTGGACAAACCTCAAAAAAATTATTTTTCTGCCCAGTTTACAATCAATTTTTTGTTATTGAAAATTATTTTTATTTTGAGTTTTAAGAAATAAACCCAAAGTTGTCTTGCAAATTTTATTTGGAAGAAACTCAAATTAATTAAAGTTTAGGACCTCATATAATTAATAATAGTGAAAACACAAAGTAACTTGTGCATAGCTTCAAACTTTTTTGAATATAGAATAAAAATAAAAAACAAATTTATTAACAACACCCCCTCCAAATCGACAAGATTTCTAAGTTAAAATATCAATATTGTAGTTTCACAGCATAAATTATTCAACTTTTATTTTCAATTAGTATTATGACTTTGACTTATTATTCACAGGATCAGAATTTGATAATCTTGAACTTTTTAAGGAACATGAATTAAGCTTAACTGCTTAATCCTTAAGGGAAAAATATCAAAAATAATAGAGGAAAATGAATTAAATAAGCATAATAGACATGTTCGATCAGTCTGTTTTTCTCCTAACGGTATTAGATTATAATCTGGTAGTGTAGATTACTCTATTGATTTATGGGATGTTAAAACAGGATAATCAAAATCAAAATTAGATAGTCATTCAAGGGAGGTTGTACTACATTAGCATCTGGTAGTAATGACAACTCTATCCGTTTATGGGATGTTAAAGAAGGAAATTAAATCCAAACATCAGAACTTGCTACAAAAGATATTCTAGCATGATTTTAACGTCCAATAATTAGAAATCATTTATTCCAGAAAGCAGTAGTTATTTTTCACGATTCTTTTGTACTTCTATTATAGCAATCTTAAGAATTTCATCACAGTTTAGAAGAATAAGGAGCTTTAATTTTCAAAGGAGATTTTTTAAATTATTAGGGAATAGATTTGAGATAGTTGCTATAATTTAAAGGAAGATTTATTTTAGAACCTAAATTTAATTACAAAAACAATTAAATTTAATACTATTACAATAAGCATTCACTATAATATAAAATTGCTTTAATTTTACAATTTATCATAAAAAAATAATTATGCACCTACTATTATGATTATCAAGAATTTCACATCTGAACTCAATAGCAATCAATATATTGATTGCTAAAATGCTAAATTCTCAAAGATCCACCGATAGATATATACATGCTGACAATGTTGAAAAAAATTCAACTGTACCTTCTTAGTTCTCTCTCTAAGAAAAAAAGGACAAAATTAAGGATATACTTGTGTTCGATATATAATATATATAATTAATAATAAAACACTTGTTATATTTATTCATTATTTTATCATATATAAAACATAATATATCAAATGTTATTCTCTTATTGATGAATCTCTATGACAGTTTCATCTTTACGTTAAACAATTGCATCAAGTACTTTCTTCTTTGAAGGTTCATGAGTACAGACTCCTTTGCCACAAAAGAAAATTTCCCAGTACCCATAACACACTATTAGTCCATACCCAACCATAACTATGAGACTTAAAATCCAATGAATGAAATCTTTCCAAATTGGTATAATTTCAACAACAATATCCTTGAGTAGATATTTCACTGCGATTTTATTCATAACCATCATGCAAAAAAGGCAGATATAAACGACACCCAAAGGGATACAAAAATATTATTATAAATTAGGATCAGTTTCCATTGCAAAGAGCCTTATTGTAGTTGTAATCAATAATAAGCTTTAAACACAAATGAAGGAGGCATAATAGTTTAGATAATTGCAGGCCCAGATAAAGGCTGAACAAAACTTTATTCTAGGAGCTTTAATGACAAAATAATGGAAAGCTTCAGCTGACCCTATACTCCATCTCCTATTCTATCTGATCCATTCAATGAATTCTTACCACATATTTGAACCAGAAGTAGGTCCAGAAATAGTAGGGCAGTATATAGGTTTTATCTTAAGAGCTCTTCTGCTTAAAGTCTTCCATCTTATAAAGCAGATTATGTCATCCATCTAATATGCTGGATGGCAAAAGTCTCCCTCTATGTGCAATTATAAAGAAGCAGTATAGACACTCATGATATTTATGTTTAAAGGAATTAAGGCTCCCATCATTAACATGTTTCTAGCCAATCCTGTAATTCTTGTGAAAAAACTAAGTTTATCAAGTCCCCAGTTATAAAATAAGACTGGTTACCAAACAAAATTGTTTCTGTCCTTCTCTTTCAGGATGTTCATCATTTAAATATCAAGAAAGCTTTTGTGAAATAATGTATCCACATCAAAATTAGTAACAAAGTACTTATTTGGGTCAAAATCAGGATTTTTGTTTTTTAAATGAGCCAATACAGATCTAATAGCATAATTAGTATTAGAGCATTTACCTGGAATCTCTCCAGGAGTTCCATAAGGATGTATAGTAACTATGAGTTGATCGAAACAGTCTTTGAATTATTCAAAAACAGCATCAATTTTAGTTTCTTTCTCTGGAGTTTTTTCCTCCATGCAAACAACCATGATGATCTCTTTTGCTATTCTTTGCTGTTGAATGTTTTGTAGTGTTTTTACTAGTAAATCTAAAGGTTCTTTGTAAATAAATGTCATCAAGATGAATTTGATAGGTGTAGGATTTGGAGGCTATTAAGAGTTATTGGAAACCTTTTTCATAGTTTAATGGATTTTTGACTATGTATTGGCAGCCAAAAATATAAATAAAATCCATAACAACGCATAGAAACAGTTAACTCCCAAAGTAGCTTCTAAGGGAAGGTAGAAAGGGAAGCCTGCCATTGCAATCATTACTACATTGATAATTAAATTCCATCTAAGTCTTCCCCCACAAGTTTTGTCTTACTTTAATGTCATCTTAGTTGCCATAGGATTTTCTGGTAATTCACTAGAGAATACCAGTCTTTGATTTTTAATAGCAGAACTCATTTGATAAATCATTTTAAGTTAATGTTTATTTTGAGAATGAATTAGAAATTTTGCGAATAAGAACCAAATTTGAGGTGTTTGGTCGATTCATAATTGATTCGCAATATAAATTATATAATTTATTTTCCATTTAAGTTTGCTTCGAACTTATGTTAGATTACCTCAAATTAGAATTTTCAAATCTGCTGAATATACAAAGCTTTTCAGTTACCTTAAGGTAATGAATGAATTCTTTATTTCAAAATAAATTCTCAACATATCGAATTGTAATTTTCAGTTTTCATATAGATTCGATTGATTCTTCAAGTATTATCGGGGACCGAATATATATCCTGAGGAGTCTTTTTGGATGGGTTATTATTTTTTCTTATTTTGCATCTCTTTGGCAATAAATTTAAATCATGAATAAGTTGCAAAAGGAATATAACATATAATAGTAAATTCTTTTTTATACAATATAATTTAATCCCTTTTATTGCCACTTTGAAAATAGGTGGAGAGAAAGAGTAAACCAATTACTTTATTTTTTCAATTCAAAATCAGTATTAGATACTCTTTATTGGTTTATTATACAGAAATATTCACACATAATATGATTGGAATATATTAGTAAAGAAAGATAGTTCTATTATGCAAGGTGATCCTGATTTAAATGTTACGTTAGAAACTATTTTTTTTGCTTTTTTCTTATATAAAAACATAAAAAAGTCAAATAATATAATCGATCTTTAGAGTTGGTATATACAAGATGATATACTTCATTCTAATGTCAAGGGGTTAAATTTGTCAATAGTCCTGATTTGGATGTCTTTGACACCAACATTGAATTATTTATATAAACATATTCAAATAGTGTGAAAAATTCTTATTTGAATTATTAATTTGCAAAATCAATCTTTCTTTTTGTTAATACATCTAAGTAGAAATTGTGACCCACAATTAAAATATGAATCTCTTAATTCCACTTATTAGTCTACAAACTTATAAATACTATTAATAAGGAGTCAGATCAATCAATATTTATATCTAAAATATATGCTAATGTGCAAGATGTTCTTAAAATTAAATTTTCATATTCACAGCTTTTCTAATCAAAAGCTCGTTACATTAACCAAATCAAATCTCTGTTCTAAGTTATAAATAATTGTATTGGTTATCCATTTCCATTTCAGAGGCTGGTTTTAACAAACAAATTAATTTTAAGTCGAGCCTTTATTACAAACCCTAAATTAATAATATATTGAGATGATTAACCTCCTATTTAAAGCAGCTCTTAAATAATTGGATTGACTACGAAATAAACAATGCACTCTTAAGTCCTTGCCATCCTGTAGTGCAGATAATCTATTCGTTTATGAGATATAAATGCTTCAGTGCAAAGTCAAATCGTTCGTGATGACAATCTACTTCAAGTAATTTTAGAATTCAGCTCAATAAATACTTCCCAACAACGACTTTTAGAAGCATAGGAAAAGATTATGTATCGATAATGCGTGAATGAATTTGAAATTTTTTATGAAACAAAAGGGATTTAACCTTTTAGACTATTAACCCTAAAAAGAACAAATTGGGATCTAAATTTAAATTTTATCAAATAATAAATTGATATAAATTAATCATTATCATCATGAAGATTATTCATCCCATAAATTAAGTCTCTAAAATGGATTCAACAAATAGTCATGTTATCATGAAAATACTTTAAAACTAACGAAATTATTTTTGAATATTTTAATCTCTAAGGTGAACTAATTTGATATAAATATATTGTGATTAGTTTGTAATTTCTGCAGAAGCTATTTTTGATAGCGAATATGACCATGTCTTTTAATAAAGTTGAGAAAGTAAAAAAAAACACTTAATTTCAAAAGCAAATAGTCTACTAATCAAATATGATATATGATTTAGATAAGCCTGCCATTATTTATTTAATTTATGTTATTTTGATGCGTTTGGATTTTAATCGAAAACTAAAATTTGAAGAAATTATTTTTAATACTAATACTAATCCAAATAAAATCCTAAATGAGTTTAACAGTATTAATTGCTTGATCTGTCAGTAACAAATAAGTTGATATAATATCTAATTTTTTCATTAAATACTTATATGTGAATGAAAGCATTTAGATAGTTAGTTTAATTTAAATTGAGTTTTAATTTGCGATAGGCTACAGATATTCTGAAGGTGTTAAAATACCTGCAAAATATTTATTTATTACCTTAAATTAATACGATAATTGGGTGATTTTCATTCATTAAATAAATAGATATGTAGCATAATATTTATTATCTCTCTAATTTCTTTCTGAAATAAGTAGCTCATCCAGTTTTTTCAAAGAATTTACATTCACTATTCTCTAAATTAGCTCCTTACAATGCTGACTTTATAAAAAGAGGATAGTTAGCACCAAAATATTTAGAACATTTCCATTTCAAAAATTCAGCCGCTAATTCACTACTTAAAAGATGATACAGATATTATAGTCTCAAATGCTATTTGGAAAACACTAAAGTAGCTCAAAAGCAATTAATAATTATTCCCATCAGTCTTGCCTAGATCGAATTCAATAGTTATTTTAGAGTTTAATATTTCATAAATTGATTTAAATTTATATCATCTTCTAATGTCAAATTCTGTTTTTAAATAAAAGTATAAATGGCAATAAAGGAGATATTATATGTATTCGAGCAATTTATTTGCATTAAAATAATTTTATAAATAATTTTATTAATTAATTATAGTTGTATTAAATTTTGTGCATTTTTTTCCCTCTTTTTTAAAAATATATTATATACTATGATGATAATCATAACAATATCAAACAGACCATAATTAAAGATTTCACTCAGCACACTTTCTCAAACATTAGTTTTATAACTGCCTTTGAGCATGATCTAAAGTATCCAAAGCATAAATATTTATTTAATATAAATTTGTTGTGATGTCAGAAAAAAACTCGATTTCAATTAAGCTAGTTGCCTTAGGCGATAGTGGCGTTGGCAAACATGAAATACTATTGAGGTATTACATTATAAAATTTAGTTATATAAAGGATTAGTTAACGCAAGATTTTGTTCCTTAGGTCTTTGATAATTTTACAATTTAAATAGCATTTGAGGGCAAGAATGTAAATTTAAGCTTATGGGATACTGCAGGATAAGAAAAATATAACAAACTTAGGTAATTGAATTATGGTATGGCTGATATCTTTTTAATCATCTTCTCAGTTATTGATCAAGAAAGCTTTTAAAGTGCAATCACTAAATGGTACTAAGATTTGGAAACTCCTGAATTTAAATAAGTACCAAAAATATTTGTTGGAAATAATAAAGAGATGAGAAACTAAGCAAATCCAAATCATGTTTAATATGAAGCAGTAAATATATTTCAACAATTATAAAGCTAAATCTAAAATAGATTAATTACAATATTAGTATCTGGAATGTTCGACATAAACATAAGAAGGTGTTAAAGAGATTTTTAACTTAGCAATTAGAAATGTAGCTTAAGGCAAAGGATTCAATTCTCAGAATGCCTCAAGTAAAAATTAAAAAGATGATAGAAAAGAAAAGTGCCTAATATTTTGAGTTCATATATGTATCAATTTAATAATTTAAGCTAATATTTATTATTTTTTCTACATCTGATCACTTTCAATGCATAATTCAAACATATCAGAAATAAACCGTCATCTTCCCTCTTCAATCAATAGCAGCAGGATTTGATTCAGAATATTTATAGACTTTAACTCTAGATTGATCTTTTTCACAACACTTGAAAAAGTAGAAAACCATAAGTTAAATGATAATTAGAAATTTTAAAGCGAATTTTATGATAAGGGACATTCCCTAACTAATTAAAGGTTTTTCATTTTATATTAGTCTAATAAAAGAGAAATCAAAAATATGTTGCTCACTTACTTTAACAGCAAAAGAATTTTTACATGTGTGAATAATTTCAAGGATTTTAGATTGGAATTTGCGATTCAATTTCACCTAAATTTGAACACTTTTGAAAAATGAAGTGAAAATAATTGGCACACTACTTAACTTTTTCTATTCCAGGTTATTAATGTTTTGGTTTTGACTAATGGAGAGCTGAATTTTTTGACTAATTTGATTTGCCTATACAGCTATATGGAATTTAAGTTGGATTTGATTGATAGGCTAATTGGAAAGTCAAAAATTGATATGGAGAACCAGAAATTAAAACACCTTATAAGGCAAATTTGGATTATGAATAACAAGTATATCGAATCTGGGAGATTAAAAATTAAACTAAGCTGTAAAAGAGTTATTGGATATGGATATTTTAAATTGTTTGTAGTGTGTAGAGTGTCCTCAAATAAATAGAATCATCTATTAATACACGATAGAGGGAATAAAACTTGGAATAATGGTTGGGTGAAGTAAAATTTATGCACAACCAATGTAAATTTGAATGTGGCGACCACACCAAATATTGAGTATAATCCTTACTTTAAAAAAGCTGTAGTATTCAATTTAATGAATATATAAGTAATGTTCTAATGATGCATATTTATATTATTTTCAAATATATTTCAATCATTGACCATAGCGTTCATTAAATTATTGCATTTATACTATTATATTACCTAAAAATATATTTTTATATTTACTATTTATTTGATTCAGAAATTCCTAATTTGGACAGAGGTATTATAATATTTTATATTATTCTGATGATTCTTTCCAACGACACATCTATAATAGTGTAATCACTAAGAAAATATATTCATTTATACTTTTAATTAAAATATAATTGTGGTTATATGGTTCTTTATTAAGAGCAATTTCACAAGATTTCAAGGCTTCTTCATTTCTATTAACTGCTCGTAAAGTGTCAGCTGAAATTATTATTAATTAAGATAGTATACCTTTTTCTGCATAGTATTTGGAANTTCTACATCTGATCACTTTCAATGCATAATTCAAACATATCAGAAATAAACCGTCATCTTCCCTCTTCAATCAATAGCAGCAGGATTTGATTCAGAATATTTATAGACTTTAACTCTAGATTGATCTTTTTCACAACACTTGAAAAAGTAGAAAACCATAAGTTAAATGATAATTAGAAATTTTAAAGCGAATTTTATGATAAGGGACATTCCCTAACTAATTAAAGGTTTTTCATTTTATATTAGTCTAATAAAAGAGAAATCAAAAATATGTTGCTCACTTACTTTAACAGCAAAAGAATTTTTACATGTGTGAATAATTTCAAGGATTTTAGATTGGAATTTGCGATTCAATTTCACCTAAATTTGAACACTTTTGAAAAATGAAGTGAAAATAATTGGCACACTACTTAACTTTTTCTATTCCAGGTTATTAATGTTTTGGTTTTGACTAATGGAGAGCTGAATTTTTTGACTAATTTGATTTGCCTATACAGCTATATGGAATTTAAGTTGGATTTGATTGATAGGCTAATTGGAAAGTCAAAAATTGATATGGAGAACCAGAAATTAAAACACCTTATAAGGCAAATTTGGATTATGAATAACAAGTATATCGAATCTGGGAGATTAAAAATTAAACTAAGCTGTAAAAGAGTTATTGGATATGGATATTTTAAATTGTTTGTAGTGTGTAGAGTGTCCTCAAATAAATAGAATCATCTATTAATACACGATAGAGGGAATAAAACTTGGAATAATGGTTGGGTGAAGTAAAATTTATGCACAACCAATGTAAATTTGAATGTGGCGACCACACCAAATATTGAGTATAATCCTTACTTTAAAAAAGCTGTAGTATTCAATTTAATGAATATATAAGTAATGTTCTAATGATGCATATTTATATTATTTTCAAATATATTTCAATCATTGACCATAGCGTTCATTAAATTATTGCATTTATACTATTATATTACCTAAAAATATATTTTTATATTTACTATTTATTTGATTCAGAAATTCCTAATTTGGACAGAGGTATTATAATATTTTATATTATTCTGATGATTCTTTCCAACGACACATCTATAATAGTGTAATCACTAAGAAAATATATTCATTTATACTTTTAATTAAAATATAATTGTGGTTATATGGTTCTTTATTAAGAGCAATTTCACAAGATTTCAAGGCTTCTTCATTTCTATTAACTGCTCGTAAAGTGTCAGCTGAAATTATTATTAATTAAGATAGTATACCTTTTTCTGCATAGTATTTGGAACATTCAGGATTTCTTTTGATTGCCTCATCAAAATACTTCAAAGCCTCATTAATTTTGAGTTAGAATTTTAAAATGTTTGCTAGTATTTGCCAATTAATGATTTACCTTTTAGCTCATAATTATCAGCTATATTTGGATTCCAATTTATAGCCAAGTTGGCATATTTTAATGCTTCATCAAATTGATTGAGGTGTCGTAATGCATCCGCTTGGAATATTCAATATTTTATACCTTTTGCTCCATAATAAAATGAATTTTCAGGATTACAGTGTATTGCTTGATCAAAATATTTTAAGCAATCCTAATAACGATTCATATCTCTTAAAGTGTCACCTAATTTGGTATCAATTAGTATTAACCTCTTCCTGCATAGAAACTTGAATTTTGTGGATTCATTTCAATTGCTTTATCAAAGCATTTCAGAGCTTCATCATAATTTTTCTGAAGACGTAATGCTTATGCTATAGAAGAGTATTAGGTTAGTTTACCTTTTGCTCCGTAAATTCTCTCATCTCTAGGAAATCTTAGAATAGCCTAATTATAAGAATCCAGAGCTTCCTTAGATTTATTCATGAATCTTAAAGTGTCAGCTAATTCATAAGTTGTAAGAAAACCTTTATGAATGAAGTACTCATAATCTTCTGGATTTTTTTCAATAGCTTATTCAAAACATTTCAAAGCTTCTGGATAGCGAATCATCTCTCTTAAGGCAAGGCCTAATTTTTAGTTTATGATTGCTCAAACCTTTTTATGCATACAGATATGCATCGTCAGCATTGATGCTTATTGCCAAATCGAAAGAATCTATGGCTTCTAAATGTCTTAGCAATTATCTTAGCGAATAGCCTTATTTCAAAATTATTAATCTAACCTTTTCCTGAGTGATGCTCATAGTTTTCAGGATTCCTTTAAATAGCTAAGTTATAGGATATGATGGCTTCTTCATTACGATTCAGTTGTCTTAAAGTATATGCTAAAATAAAAAGATTAGTTTCACCTCTTCCAGAATAATAATTAGAATTAGAAGGCTCTAAATCGATTGCTTTTTACCATTCTAATAAAGCCTCTTAAAACCGATTCATTTCTTGTAAAGTATGAGCTAAATTTATGAAAAGGAATACAACCTTTTCCTGAATGAAAACTAGGCTATTAAGAATCCAACTCTATAGCCTTATCATATTAAATCAAAGCTTCTTTGGATTTTTTTTGTATTCTTAATGCATTAGCTTTAAAGTTATTAAATATACTTACCTTTTTCTGCATATAATTCTGGTTTATTGTTGCTTTTTTATATGGCAATATTATAACTAGCTTAACATTCATCAAATCTATTCAAATGTAANGAATAAAACTTGGAATAATGGTTGGGTGAAGTAAAATTTATGCACAACCAATGTAAATTTGAATGTGGCGACCACACCAAATATTGAGTATAATCCTTACTTTAAAAAAGCTGTAGTATTCAATTTAATGAATATATAAGTAATGTTCTAATGATGCATATTTATATTATTTTCAAATATATTTCAATCATTGACCATAGCGTTCATTAAATTATTGCATTTATACTATTATATTACCTAAAAATATATTTTTATATTTACTATTTATTTGATTCAGAAATTCCTAATTTGGACAGAGGTATTATAATATTTTATATTATTCTGATGATTCTTTCCAACGACACATCTATAATAGTGTAATCACTAAGAAAATATATTCATTTATACTTTTAATTAAAATATAATTGTGGTTATATGGTTCTTTATTAAGAGCAATTTCACAAGATTTCAAGGCTTCTTCATTTCTATTAACTGCTCGTAAAGTGTCAGCTGAAATTATTATTAATTAAGATAGTATACCTTTTTCTGCATAGTATTTGGAACATTCAGGATTTCTTTTGATTGCCTCATCAAAATACTTCAAAGCCTCATTAATTTTGAGTTAGAATTTTAAAATGTTTGCTAGTATTTGCCAATTAATGATTTACCTTTTAGCTCATAATTATCAGCTATATTTGGATTCCAATTTATAGCCAAGTTGGCATATTTTAATGCTTCATCAAATTGATTGAGGTGTCGTAATGCATCCGCTTGGAATATTCAATATTTTATACCTTTTGCTCCATAATAAAATGAATTTTCAGGATTACAGTGTATTGCTTGATCAAAATATTTTAAGCAATCCTAATAACGATTCATATCTCTTAAAGTGTCACCTAATTTGGTATCAATTAGTATTAACCTCTTCCTGCATAGAAACTTGAATTTTGTGGATTCATTTCAATTGCTTTATCAAAGCATTTCAGAGCTTCATCATAATTTTTCTGAAGACGTAATGCTTATGCTATAGAAGAGTATTAGGTTAGTTTACCTTTTGCTCCGTAAATTCTCTCATCTCTAGGAAATCTTAGAATAGCCTAATTATAAGAATCCAGAGCTTCCTTAGATTTATTCATGAATCTTAAAGTGTCAGCTAATTCATAAGTTGTAAGAAAACCTTTATGAATGAAGTACTCATAATCTTCTGGATTTTTTTCAATAGCTTATTCAAAACATTTCAAAGCTTCTGGATAGCGAATCATCTCTCTTAAGGCAAGGCCTAATTTTTAGTTTATGATTGCTCAAACCTTTTTATGCATACAGATATGCATCGTCAGCATTGATGCTTATTGCCAAATCGAAAGAATCTATGGCTTCTAAATGTCTTAGCAATTATCTTAGCGAATAGCCTTATTTCAAAATTATTAATCTAACCTTTTCCTGAGTGATGCTCATAGTTTTCAGGATTCCTTTAAATAGCTAAGTTATAGGATATGATGGCTTCTTCATTACGATTCAGTTGTCTTAAAGTATATGCTAAAATAAAAAGATTAGTTTCACCTCTTCCAGAATAATAATTAGAATTAGAAGGCTCTAAATCGATTGCTTTTTACCATTCTAATAAAGCCTCTTAAAACCGATTCATTTCTTGTAAAGTATGAGCTAAATTTATGAAAAGGAATACAACCTTTTCCTGAATGAAAACTAGGCTATTAAGAATCCAACTCTATAGCCTTATCATATTAAATCAAAGCTTCTTTGGATTTTTTTTGTATTCTTAATGCATTAGCTTTAAAGTTATTAAATATACTTACCTTTTTCTGCATATAATTCTGGTTTATTGTTGCTTTTTTATATGGCAATATTATAACTAGCTTAACATTCATCAAATCTATTCAAATGTAATAATGTATTTGCTATTTTAAATATTTAGATACCTTTTCCAACTTCAAATTCATAGTCATCAGGGGATTTTTAAATAGCTATATTGAAATACTCTAAAGCCTCTACACCTCTTTTCAGTAATAGTAAAATGTAAGCTAAATGAATATAATTAATAATAATAACCTTTTCTCGCATAATTATAAGCATTTTAGAAGTCATTTTCTATTGCCTTTTCTGCAAATTCTAGTGCCTCCTTAAGCCGGTTCATAAATATTAAGACATTTGCTTTATAATCAATCATTAATTCTACATTTTAATTCATAGTTTCTTGGATTACTAGAGTTTTTTTTAATTGCCTCATCAATTACAAGCAAAGCTTCCTCTAATCGATTATTTTTGATTAAATGTAAAGCCTCTCCTTATTTAATTTACTTGAGTTATATACTAGAATCAATTTTTTCTTATTTTGGGATCAAACTAAAATGCTTGGCTTTGAGGAAATTTTCTATTTCTTATAAAAAGGTTCCTTAAAAATGCTTATAATTTCAAACCATAAATTTAAGCATTCTCATCATCGGTTTGGGTTGTTTAATCTGTGCAAGTGTTCTGCTTTTTTAGGGGTTCATTTTGACGATTCTAATTCTCAGAGATTAATACACCCTATTTATGATATTAATATTACTTTTTGAGTTTAATTAGCAATGTATTAATTTTTAATTTCTGGCATATTCCTTCTTAGCCACTTTATTCTGTTATTTCTTAAAACTAAAAGAAATATAAATTAGAAATATTGAACTTGTTTCAGCTTTTTTAACTTTTTCATGTTGCCTGTTTATCATTTGATTTGAGAATTGTTTGTATTCACATACCATATTCAATAGCGCAAGCTTTATTTCCTCATATTATGTATTTAAGCAAGCCATATAAAATTTCAATTTTTATGATTATAAAGAATAATTTATAACTAAAATATATTTTTTTCTTTAACCAACTTTAATTAATTATGACATTTTTTATACTAAAATAAAGGGCTTAATTTAAGACTTTGAATGTTTATACAGAAGTATATTTTGAATATCCTATCAAGAAAGAGCTCATGCAAAAATTTCTTATGATAAATATTTCTTTATTTCTTTTTATTGAATTACAAAGTAGAATTTTTAATATTTGTACTAACTTAAGTTATAGGGATAATTTTTTCTATTTTAATATTTATATAAAGAAAAAGTCAATTCTTGTGATTTTAATCTTAGCAACATTTTTTTGTGTTAAGTTTTAATAGGTTGAATGAGCAACATAATAAAAACTTTGAAATGATCCTTATAAAAATGAGAATAATTCAAATTTCATTTTAGTTTAATTTTTAAATTATATGAATATTGTCCTACCATTGAAAATAGATCCTTTAATAATAAATCTTACAAATATAATAAGACTTTTTCCAAGCCAGAATTTTGGATTATTATTGAAAATATCCAAAATACGGTCATTTTTATGAATACTTCAATTTAAGATTTGTAGGCAAAATAGTTGTATTCTATTATTGAAAACTTAAATAAATTATTTTTCCCTAGCCAGAGTAAATTTGGTAACCAAACATTTTATTCCTTGTAATAATAAGAATAACCTAAGGGAGAAGTTTCGCTTGTTCTTTTAGTATTATATATTTTTGGGTTTGGTCAAAACTCGTATATTACTGTCTCTTTAAGAAGACACTAATATGGTCTGGCTAAGGATGAGTAAATACAATTTTGGAGATGAAATAGGAGAATATATTACTAATGAAATTTACTATTAAAATTGTGTTTAATAGGGAATTTATTTGGAAAAAATCAGCGACAAAAATATAGAATAAAAGTGGCTATGAAAATTATGATGAATAATTTAAAGATAGAGGATTAATTTGGTAAATTTAGGGGATAAAATAGGCTTTGAAAAGAGGGTGAACAAGAAAAGGATTTAAATATAATAAATAGGGGATAAATATGCTATGAGAATATGTCAAGAAGATTAAATATAACTATGATCATAGCAATTAAAGAAGGAATAAATAATGATTTTATAAATGACGAAATATTCTAAGAAATATAAGAATAAATAAGCGATGAAATAGATTANGCATTCTCATCATCGGTTTGGGTTGTTTAATCTGTGCAAGTGTTCTGCTTTTTTAGGGGTTCATTTTGACGATTCTAATTCTCAGAGATTAATACACCCTATTTATGATATTAATATTACTTTTTGAGTTTAATTAGCAATGTATTAATTTTTAATTTCTGGCATATTCCTTCTTAGCCACTTTATTCTGTTATTTCTTAAAACTAAAAGAAATATAAATTAGAAATATTGAACTTGTTTCAGCTTTTTTAACTTTTTCATGTTGCCTGTTTATCATTTGATTTGAGAATTGTTTGTATTCACATACCATATTCAATAGCGCAAGCTTTATTTCCTCATATTATGTATTTAAGCAAGCCATATAAAATTTCAATTTTTATGATTATAAAGAATAATTTATAACTAAAATATATTTTTTTCTTTAACCAACTTTAATTAATTATGACATTTTTTATACTAAAATAAAGGGCTTAATTTAAGACTTTGAATGTTTATACAGAAGTATATTTTGAATATCCTATCAAGAAAGAGCTCATGCAAAAATTTCTTATGATAAATATTTCTTTATTTCTTTTTATTGAATTACAAAGTAGAATTTTTAATATTTGTACTAACTTAAGTTATAGGGATAATTTTTTCTATTTTAATATTTATATAAAGAAAAAGTCAATTCTTGTGATTTTAATCTTAGCAACATTTTTTTGTGTTAAGTTTTAATAGGTTGAATGAGCAACATAATAAAAACTTTGAAATGATCCTTATAAAAATGAGAATAATTCAAATTTCATTTTAGTTTAATTTTTAAATTATATGAATATTGTCCTACCATTGAAAATAGATCCTTTAATAATAAATCTTACAAATATAATAAGACTTTTTCCAAGCCAGAATTTTGGATTATTATTGAAAATATCCAAAATACGGTCATTTTTATGAATACTTCAATTTAAGATTTGTAGGCAAAATAGTTGTATTCTATTATTGAAAACTTAAATAAATTATTTTTCCCTAGCCAGAGTAAATTTGGTAACCAAACATTTTATTCCTTGTAATAATAAGAATAACCTAAGGGAGAAGTTTCGCTTGTTCTTTTAGTATTATATATTTTTGGGTTTGGTCAAAACTCGTATATTACTGTCTCTTTAAGAAGACACTAATATGGTCTGGCTAAGGATGAGTAAATACAATTTTGGAGATGAAATAGGAGAATATATTACTAATGAAATTTACTATTAAAATTGTGTTTAATAGGGAATTTATTTGGAAAAAATCAGCGACAAAAATATAGAATAAAAGTGGCTATGAAAATTATGATGAATAATTTAAAGATAGAGGATTAATTTGGTAAATTTAGGGGATAAAATAGGCTTTGAAAAGAGGGTGAACAAGAAAAGGATTTAAATATAATAAATAGGGGATAAATATGCTATGAGAATATGTCAAGAAGATTAAATATAACTATGATCATAGCAATTAAAGAAGGAATAAATAATGATTTTATAAATGACGAAATATTCTAAGAAATATAAGAATAAATAAGCGATGAAATAGATTATTACCTACTTCACCCAAAATTGAAATGTATGCTAGAAGTACTTCTAAATAATTCAAATGCATGTTGACCTTGTAATAATGCTAGCTCAAATATCTTGCTCATACTATATATACTTTAGAACCTTTCCAATGCAATAACAATCCATCTAATTTTTCTCAAATAAAGTGAAATGTGATTTAGCTACCTTTGTAAAGTACTATGCAAATTATATCATCTGTGTTTAATGTGATGTATCATCCCTTAGGTTCTCTCATTGACTCTCTGGTTCTACATCTTCGTTTTGTTAAATGCTTCCCTTTAGAATAATGCTGCTTGTTTGGATTCTTGTGAACTATGCAAAGCATGTGTTGATTCTACTCACTCATGTATCGGCAAACCTAAATGTATAGCCGCTTGTGTTTGGTGCGAAACTAATGAAGTCACTTTTTGAATTATGTTTTCTACAAATTCATTGCATATTTATGAATATTATAAGCCTTTTTGGCTTGTGATCATAAATTTATTTATTGAAATTAACTTATTATCTAGGTATTCAAGTATTAATCCTCTAAATACATTAATGCAAATAGAAAATTACCTTAGCGAAATTTATTTATTTTTTGTTCTATTTTGTCCTTTTTTAATGTAGAAATCATTTGTAAATGCATGACCATCCTTTGTTAAATTATAATCCTTGATTTTAGTTTGGCATTCCCTTAAACATGTTTCTTAAGAGTTCAAATGGCATTTGAATTAAATCGCACTACATATGATAGAATGTGCTTAATTTATAGTTGTGCTATCACAGTCTATACGAATGCAGTATAAATTGTGTATGTTGAGCAACACCAACATGGTGTTGTAATGCCTCCTCTAGACATTCTTTTGTAAGGACTAAAACTCATCATTTCTACATTATGTGCTGATAGTTACACTGGAGTAGACTGTTCATCAACCTGTATATCCCATAAGCGATGTACTCAAAATGGAGATGATAAATGACTTCCTTTTTCCCTGAATTGTAGATATTAAGTATTAGATTATCATCACAAAGAAAACAATAGGAAATTACTTAACATCATTACTTTTAATAGTATTTGTTTCTATAATGTACTTAAAGCCCTAATAGAAAAGCATGAAGACAACTCTTTTTAAATAGCACTCATGTTTACATCAATAGCTAGACTTTTTATCTCAAAAGATAATATTTTACTAATGAAAACACTAAGTGAAACTGGAATCAGATGCCTATTCTTGTTCTTAAGGGTGTATACTGCTATTTTTATTTCAATATTGTTGGTCGTATTTACCAAATTGGCAGGCTTATATTTACAATTTTTAATGTTTAAAGTGAATTAATAATTATGTCTTGAAGAATAGAAATCTGTCTACACAACAGAGACAATTATCTAACACATCTAATACATTTTGCAGAATTTATTCTACATATTTTCGAGAAAAGTTAAATTGTAGCATCTATGGTTTTATGAATAAAGGTGTTGTAACAAGTTTAAGATGATCTTTCTAACAATTGCGCAACCAGAACAACACTGAGAACATTTAGTTCCATCATTAATGTAAGCAGTAATACAATCATCAAAAGGGAGTAAGTTTAAACTGGTTGTAATGAACAGCTCTTTACATTTTTGCAATGAGATGTCTCTCACAAATTATTTCTAAGATTAGGCCTTGGATATTGTAGGGATTTATTGTACAAGACAGTAGGAATACAAGAAAAACCTTTCATTGCATAACTGTTCAGGTTTTCAAAGGATTAGTTCAATTAAACACATGAGAGGACAGTCTGATTCATTACAACAGCACTCTGTAGCAAAATATTCACGACGCTTTAATAAAACTACAAGCACTGTAACATTAAGAAGCAAGGATATGATTAGTATACATTACAAACGCTTGTAAATTATTCATACAATGCTTCAACTTTATAAGAATCTCAATTACTTATGAAAGCAGAAAAAGTCCACTAACATAAGTGTAACAGCTACTAGGCGCAATCGTCATGATAGCATTAATAGAGTCGGCAGTTTAAATATACGAAGATGGATGATGCTAGCAGTATTGATTAAAACAAAAATATCTCTAATCAAACCAGCTTCTTAATTTTAGAGCTTTATATAAAGACAATCATGGCATACTAAAATGAATTGTATGCCTATTCAGCCTTTGCCATTAAAAAATGGCACATTTAGTGCATCATTCAAAACCAAAGATTTTGTTATTTTTTTGCGAAGGAAAAACATCGTAACATACAAATGTAAACAAGTACTAATGTATATGTGTAAAAATCATTCTAGCAGAAGAAGCAAGTGAAGTTCCTGCTAATCCAGGAAAAGAAGAAGAAGATTTATAGGGTCTAGTATCACTACATGACTTAAGGACGGATTGCAAGTTACCTAACTTCCAAATCACTTCATGCAAGAACCATTCAAATAATAACGGTGACTAGAGGCATCCATCTTCAGGTGTATGTGGCGAGGTGAGCATTATGCAGTATTCCTATCTCTAACACTAATTGGGTTGATAGGTTGAATGCTTTCAATTCTACTCGTTATTAACATATATTTAGTGGAGAACATCATCAGTTTTTTTACAAAAAGCATTAGATGTGATAGCATAAGCATTAGTATTTAAAAGTGCATTTTTCTTGAAGAAATCAAAGAAGTATGCCATAAAGTAATACACATAGAATCTTCATGGTGGATAAAAATTATGAAAACTAAATTTGACATAAAAAAATTGGTGCATTCACCACATCAGCCGTCACGCAAGCATTTAACAAGTTCTCAAAGTACTAGCTTACTAGGTATATTAAAATTAGAAGTATAAAGGTATATTAAAGTTAAGCAGGTTATGAAATGCAGGACCAGAATATAATTAGATAGATAGTTTACAACCTATCTATATAACTACCTCCTCCCACATTAATATATTTTAGTCTAATCAATCAATACCTAGATATCTTATATAGATTCAATCTAATTTTCATCCTTCAAATATGTAGAATTAGAAAATCATGAGATAAGTTCTTATAATTGTAAAATTTAATTAGTTTCAACTAATAAAAGATATGTAACATTAATACTTCGCATTTATTTGATTATATATATAGATTATTAATAATCGTGTTCTAATTCTTTCTGAAAAATTGAATCTTAATTTTTAAACTTTAGGTTCTGCTTTACTTTTTTAATTAATTATTTTAAATCTTAGAATAATTATTCATATTATAAAGCTTAGATTGAAATTGTCTTTATTTAATTAAATCGATTTGAATTATTCAGAAATTAATTAATCACTAATTCTATTTAATTTCTAAATATAATTTTATTTCATTGAAGTAATTTAATTGAATAAATCATTACTTTTCTTCATACTTCCCATTTATAGCGTGTGAATATATTTTCTGATTCTAAATTATACTCTATCCATAATTTATTAATATTTTCAAATGTTTAATATTTATTTAATGGAATATTCAGATAAATTTATCCTCAATATTCTTATTTTAAGAATCCACATCAATCATAATTATTTTCTTTATATGATTCACACATATTCTACTCTAACTTGATGTTTTTTCATAAGAAAAAATTATAAACTATTGATTCATTTTGTATTTATAAAATGGTTATATTTGAATAAAATTATTATTCATTACATTTGGATTGTTAATTTTTTATTCTTGAATGTATCCAAAGTCAAAAAATATTCAGCATAATTAAAGAATAATTCAAATTAATTTGTTAATTCATCAATAAAAGTATTATCCTTAATTTCTATATATCTGAAGAATATTATTCTGATAATTATTTGATATCTTCAAAATACTTAATTAGTAGTAATTTGTTGTAATTCTAATTTTTTCCTTTTAGATTTGGAATATATACTTTTATATATACTTGTATATCTTTTTTAAAGAATCACTTATAGATTGTTTAAAATCCATTATTTAATCTAAAATATTATTATAATAATTTATTCCTTTATTCTCTTTCATCTTTATTTTTTATTATCCAGGGCTTCATTTATTGGATTCTTACTTTGGTTTATTCAATAGTAGTTACTTTATAATAGTTTAATGTATCAACTAAAAATTTACCACAAAACATCTTAATCTACAATTTACCTGATATATCAAAAATCAACAGCTATCAATTCTAAATTGTGACTTTTACATATTGTCTTCTAAACTTCCTAACTTGATTTTTATTGTTAATATTCATATTATTTAATTATATCAATAGAAATACAAAATTATTTAATGATATTTATAGAAATAGCATATTCTTTAGTAAAATGAGCAGATATTATCAAATCTTATTTAAATACATTATTTATAAATTTACCATTAAATAGTATATAATTGTATTATATGAATTGAAGAAAAAATTGAACATTTTATGAGTAAACAGATAAAGCAAATCTGGTTTCTGATAAAATACCAATGTTGGTTCGTTGAACTGAATACAGATTTAAATAATCTGGCAATAGATTGAGTCTGTCTACTGTTTTATAGTTGCAGGGTTTATATTCGATACATTTGATGCACATAAAATGAGGTTAAGTGATATTTTGTAACAAAAAGTACAGGTTGAAGTAGAAAAGATAAATTTATTATATATGAATTCAAAATAGGATGATTATATGTTATTATATATATGCTTTACTTTTATCTTACATATCATTAATCATCTTTTAAATTGGTCAAATCTAATTCTTTTCCTGTTATTTTTTTGTATGCATTCAACACTTATTAAGTTTCAGCTTCAAAATGAGATTATGGATCAAATGAACTAGAAATGAAGATGTTATCCTGAGATTCATTATCAGTTGAAACATAAACATCAGAAACCTTAAAAATTTTTTATTATAATACAGTGATAAATTTCTCCAAGATTGGTTCTACAATTTCAAATGCTGGTTCTAATTCCTGTTCTGGATTATTTGTTTCCACATTAGTACTCAAAATGGCAATGAAATATCCTTTCTAACAGACTTGATGAACATCGCTAATCATCATAACATATATATCTAATCTAATTAAAAACAATATATCTACCATTCTTTCTGCCTGTTTATCTTTATGGAATGATAATTTGAACTGATGGTATGTTCTTTGTATTTGCAATTGGATGATTGAGAATGCATATGCATCTAACAATCTTTCCAATTGATTTTACTTTATTTGGTATATTTGCCTTTAATGCATATGATGGATCAGCAATTATCATCTTACATTTAATTTATTCTAATCCCATTAATTCCTTCACTTTCTAGGATTTAAATCCACAAACCTAAATTAAATATTTTTGTACTTTTCCATCCCCATCAAAAAGCAATTCATCCAAATCAGCATTGATCATAATTGTATCACCATTTATAGCAGCCATTCTACAAAATCCTTCTGCAATACATCCCAATCCGTAAATTGGATAAATAAAGGGGCTATCTCCAAATCTGCCAATACTATCCACATACAACTTGATCTTTTCAACTATTTAAATAGCAGGTTCATCTAAGAATGAATCATTTGAGTATAATGCAACAGCATGGCCAATGAAATCAATTGTATTTGGCTCTAATTCAAAGTTCTGTAGTAATTGAGCACAAGAAATTTAGTTGAGATTCAATCCTATTAGCGTAATCACATTTTACCTTCATGAGTCTAGGGATTGCTTGCTTAGTAATTAGAAATATAGGACAAGAACTTCTAGCATCTTGCCTTTTCGAACATACTCATCAAGTCAGATTGCAGGGCTTCTAAAGCTGTTGCTGGAACCTGTTTTCTTATATTGATATTTACTTTCTCGATTTTGCCGTCTCCCTTGTTAAGAAAACCTGGTTCCTTCTTTTGGAATACATATGTGCCATCAATAGCTTTCCATTCCAAATAATGAGCCACATTGGTCTTAAGCAATATCTTAACTAGCTACCCATCTGCCATAAAAAGCTTGGGAATCAAATCGATATTCCAATTGTTATACTAACCTTTTCAAAGTAATCACTGATACATACCTAATTATTCTGGGAACTATTATCCAGGCTTAAACAATTTCCAAAAGTTAATTAAATTTAGTGATGCACTCTCTCCTCCATAATAAGAGTTACGATCCATGTGAAACACTTTCTTACCTTCCATACTTAGTAATCCACTAAGAATGCACTCAATTAAACCAGTTCCAAACACAACGACATCATAAACAGGCTCTTAAGGATCCATATTTAATATAAACGAGATATGAAAAATACTCACGCTCTTTATATTTAAAATGACATCATGAGAATCTTCTCAAAGCGAATCTTGAAAAATAGTGTTTTACAAATATGTTGAATCTCCTATTACTTTAAGTAATATATATTGAATCTTCCAGAATAAGTAACTGTTAAATGTTCTAGTAAATTTTTAGAGATATTAAGTAAATTACACCCTTCATTTGGAAGAATTTTCAATTTTATAAACATTAGTATTATTTATGGAGAGGATAAAAAAGTTAAAAAATTTTGAGTTAAATTGGATTTTTGGTTTTTTTATTATGATTTAGATTAAAGATGGTTGTCAACGATGAAATTTTTAAGTTATTGATTGTTGTGATAATTATCAATGTCATATTGTAAAAATTGCTAAAATTTCATTTTTTCAAATTAATAAATGCCCTTATCTTTTATGAGAGAAGATATAACAAGGCAAAGTTCTAGATCTAAATACAAGTTGTTATGGATATATCTTCTTATTGCTAAATAAGCCTGCCGAGGTTCTCAAGCTTGTCTTCGGTTAAGGTCTATTATATATGAAGTAGGTTTATGGAGAAAAATAAATGAGAATTCAACAACAATATTTTTATTTACTTTATTTCTTATCTTATTTTTACAATTCATCAATAATAATTATTAAAAATACTGGCACTAGTTAGTATCAAATGATAAGAGTGTTTAGGATAAAAAGAAATAACATGAAATACATAAAACAGTTGCATTTTTCAAAATACTAGATAATCTATTTTGGATGAAAATAATATTTGCAAATTAGAAACTAATTTAAAACTCCTTTTTTCTCCAAAATAGATCTTGTAATCTATGAGTAATTGTATAATAATTCAAAAATATTGAGATATCTATTTTGAATTAAATTCAGAATGAAAATTTATAATTTTGTGACTCTGTCTTTATGTGATGGTTATTCACCATAAAGAGGTATTAAAAATGTAAATAGAAGTAAAATCAATAAAATTGAAAAAATGATCGAAAGTAAAAATGATATAAAAATGGGTGAAATTAAATTCGTAATAGATTGCGATGAAATATTTACTGCATTTCTAATCACCATAAGTTAGAAAATTTTAAAGTACTGGTAATAGATTTGATTGGCTGAATCGTCTATAAAAGGTCTTTCTTTCTATATCAAGGGCACAAATTGCTCTAAAGAAATTTCTAAAAAGAAACTTGTATATACATTTTCAAATTTTATTCAGTTTAAAATTGAATTCCACCAATTATGAGAAATGATTATATGCAATTTTCACCAAAACGTAATTGAATTTATTCTCATTCTTTAAACCAGTACTTAGCATCTTTTGTGGATAATCATTGGATTTTGGAATGGCGGATTTTAAATAATGTGTCAATTTTTCCTATTTTAATTACATGTACAAAAAATTTAAATTATTCCAAGTGAAAATATTCAACATTTCACCGAAATCTTTAGCCTTGCTAAATTTAATGTAATTTTATATTCCCCACAACAACTATTCTCTGTCTAAAAATTCAAACCAATAACATCATTAAGATTTAAAAGGTCTATTAAAATTTTCGAAATACCTTAATTTCAAAATTTTCACATTCCATCCTATTGGTGATCAACTTTTTCATTAAATTTATTTATGTTTTAAATCTTACGAATAGATGTAAGACTATTCCATGATAGTAGGTCTTTAAAATAAAATTGCTAATTCTACTTAGTAATTAAGATATTAACTGTATAAAATATTATCACTTATGATACAAAGTAATTAATCTCAAATATATTTGATAATAAAAGAAGAAAATATTATTTAGTTTCAATATAAATAATAATTTGTCTTCATGTTGGATTTTGTATTAATTGATCTATAAGGATAACGAAGAAAGTGTGAATATAAGAAAATTGTTAAGTCTTCTCTTTTTAAAAATACTAAAATTAAATTTAATAATTCTCACTATTCTTGATATCTTCTGATTTGGATTTACTTTGAGTTGTCATCCCAAGTGATCAAATACCCTCCATCATCATTCCTTCTTCCAATTATTTAATATGTATTAAAATGAATAGATTATTGAGTTACAAATTGTCCATTTAATGTTTTCCTTGTCAAATTCACATATTAGCCATTCTTACTCACGAGGGTACATTTTTTATTTATATTATTAAGGATAAAAACAATTACCATCTGAACTACATTTTATATTAATATCTTAACCTTTGTAACCTATTTATTTTAAGCGTTCATCTCAAAAATAGATAACTATTCTTTCTGATATTGTGATAATGTATAATTATTAAGAAAAGTTAAAATTCTTTTTCAAATGTCTCGATATTTAATGAATCAAAAGTACTGCTAAGAAGTGAATCTAGAAACGAGTCGAATTTGCTGAATGAAGTCTAGTTAATTGATTATTATTATTTTTATTTAATTTTATATCACTTCGAAGCATTCAATTATCTTTGTTAATAAGCATTATCTTTTAGACCATTTTTTTTATTCATTTCTGTATTACTTTTAATTAATTTATGAATAACAAATAATAATTATATTTGTTCTATTTATAACTCAAAAAAAATAACTTCATGTCAATGCTCTATTCAATTATTATATTTTAACTTTATACTTAAATTGTTTTGAAGTTATCAGATTTTTTCTTACATTCTTTAACACAAAAAAATCAAAAAGTTTTAAAGCGCATCAAATCGATATTTATTTAGGATTATGCATCTGAATAATTTCCTTTAAACTTATTTTAAACAAACTGATATCATTAAATGAAGAGAAATATTATATTTGTGATCCAAAAAATTGATTGATTATAGAATTCTTTCATTTAATTTTCCAAAGAGTATTCAAAATAGCATAATAAAACCTAAAATTTTTTGATAGTGCCTACTAAACCAATGCTTGTTTATGAATTTTCATATTATTGGATATAATTTGAAATTATATAAGAATTAGTAAATTTTAAGGCTTAGAAGTTCAAAGCTGATCAAATTCAATTAATATATTTCATCAAATAATGGATAAAGTAAAAGTACTAATATTACCTACTAATTATGCGGCGATATATACATGATCTAGGATTTAATTGTATTTGTTCATTAATAACTGTGATTTACAGGAATCAGCAGTTTTTTTTTTTGAATGTTAAAGTAAAAATCCTTTTGCATAGGATTAAGATTTTGCTCTTCTTAGCCTTATTTATTAAGATTTAATAAAGCACATTGAGTTAATTTGATTGAATAACTTTTTTATTATTAATGCAATTTGAAATTGATAAAAACCTTCTTAATTATGAACTCACAATTCATAAAATAATTAAATTTAAGTTCTTCACCAACATAAATAAAAAATATGAAAATCACCTAAATTTCTTAATAATTTTTACTACTAAGATGACTTTAATTACTCAGTTATCATTCAAATTTCATTTAACAATCATAAAATTTTATCAACTTATTATTACTTTCCAAAATGATGTATGCCTAATTGTTCTATTCCTTTTTAAATCTGCAACTCAGTGATTCAGTGTTATGAAAGCATATCGTTTTATGTTTCTTTCACCTCTTTTCATCAAACAATTACATTTTATTATAGGATCCTCCTAACTTACCTTTTCGAAAAATATCCTTACCTAATATTTTACTCGAATCCTGTTGCACATAAACATCTCTCCTAAATATTTTGACTCAATTCTGTTAGCTGCATCTTTTATCTTTATTAAACTTTTTTTTACAAAAAATTAATTTATAGTTTTTCAAGTTGAAGACATAATCAAGACATTAAAGAAAGAGAATTATAATTAGGACGATTAATTTAATCCTCGGATATCAGCAAAGAGTTTCTGGTTCATATTATAAAGGTTTGTTGATATTTAAGTTAATTGCCAATTTTCGATAAGATTAATCAGAGAAAAAGATTATCCAGCCATTTTAACCATAATTTTTACTAAGTACTTAATTGGTATGGAGATCTATTCATCATAAGGAAAATAAAGCAATATGATTTCAATGATTTGTAAAACCTTCTCAAAGTCTTCAACAATTGTATAAAATGGAATAACCTTCTGATTATCTATTAAACCATTAATCTTAACTAAATAAATAGAGCAGGCTTCATAGGCAAAACTGAGTAAAAATGAAAGTTAGTAATGAGTAAACTACAACAGATTTGATTGGTAATGAGATATTAAGGTTTGCTGAGATCAAATATTAGAGCATAAGTAGAGAATCTAAGAATCATCTTTATAATTGTCAATAGCCAATTCTTTCAAATAATAATAATTTTAAAGCCTTATGAAATTGCTTGTGAAATTTATTAGCAACAAAAGTTCTTAATAGGCAACATGTGAAGGCTAATGCTGAATCATATGTGATCCCAACAATATTAACGATTCAAAGAATTCAAGAAATTCTGTACACAGAAATGTTCCTTCTCCTTCACAAGATTTGAATATTTATCGTTGATTTGGTTGCAGAAAAAATAATGTAGAAAAGCTACATTAATATCCTCAATTTTTGTTTTCATATTCTAGGCTATCGTACTGGATATCAAATAATGATCGTTTTCACAGTTGCTAATATATATTGTCTAAAATTTATATGATTGTTATATAGTTTAAAATAAATTGTTTAATTGCAGAAATCGTTAATAAGCTTTCATTGCTATTCTCTGATGCTGCTTGATACTTGAATATAAAAACAAAACAGAATAAAGTCTGAATCACTTTATTTATTTAGTAAACTTAGAAGTAATACAAAATTTGAGGGAATGATGGCAAATTTCAATTGAGAAATGTTTCTATGTCATTTGAAATAATAAAATAATGAAGTTAAATTAATTCATTATATATGCAACATTATTGTTGAAAGTAGCTCCTTTGGATATAATTCACATTTAATTTAATGGTTGTTAGGAATGGATAAATTATGATCCAAATCCTTTTAGGGGTTAGAATTCTTATTGATGATTAATATATCTTTTCAGTCCTTTTTTCTATCTAGTACTTTTAATATCAATTGAAAATAATAAATAACAGGTAACGAAAATATGACCAAGATTAGAATAGAGTAATTTTAAAAATCATTCATTATTCTAAGATTAAGGAGATTTTTTTAATTTTTGAAATGTATCTTTCTTCTTATCTTTGTTCTTAAATGTATCACTATTATTAT